>CM034542.1:26400983-26568941 GCA_020002185.1 Paraescarpia echinospica | reverse complement strand
CAAGTGGCTGGCCAGGGAAAGACTGCTGACAAGTGTGGGGGATGGGGGGGAGAGTGCCAGCAGAGAGTGCCAGCAGGTTGCCCCTGGTGTTATGCCACATAATGGGGTGGGTGTGTGAGGGGAGGAATGTTGTACTGTTGGCAGCAGGATATCTCTGGCTCAAATTACCCCAGTCTGGTCAGGTGAGGAATCATGCAGGGCTGTCACTGATTTGAATAGTTCCTCATTTGAATACTCAGTTCTTGCTCTTGAGTATTCAGAGAGTTTGATTTGACCGAATGTGTCACAGATGACTACAATCCCATAGCCCAAAAAATCTGTAACATTCTGTAGGTGGATAGTTTTCTATAGAATATTCTGTACTAATCTCTTTAGTCTACTCTATTGGCAAATCAAATGAAAAACATTTCCAGCATCCTATGACAACAGTAGGACCCCGAACCATACATTAGCATTATACAATCTGTTAAACCAGTCACATGTATATATGCCTTATAATTTTATATAGTACTGTGCTAAAGTGTACATATTTGAATTAGGGAGAGTGGCATTGTAGACTTGTGTTTACACCCCCCGATGCATTGTAAAGTTTGCCAGTTTGAAAAGGGAAAACTAATGGTATCCACATTTAATGCCATTGTTGAGTTGTTTATATCTTGTCTGAAATATGTGTTTGTTCCAAAATGTTGAATGTTGTACCTAAGCCTGGTATGTAATTGATGCCGTACTACTGGTCATGTACATGGGTCAAAAGTCACGAAGATGTATGTGTCCAAGTCTGATTATACATGTAGATACACTTACTTAGGCATGCCTATTTGCTTTGCACCTCTTCAGTTCATCACAGATTATAGATATCTACATTTAGAAGTGAGTGTATGGTGCCCGGACATGTCTCTTCACTGCTTGGTGTAATCTTACATGGTTTTCCTGACTTCCAAATAGGTGTAATTATGGTCAATACAGATCTGACAACACCAGCGTTTGATTTTAGCCGATAAGGATTGGTGGATCTTATCAGTGGGTCTTCAACAAGACATCTTTTTGTAGCTTATCCAGCTAGAATCTCCTCAGTCCGTCTGTATGCCAAAGAGAGCATATCCAGCAGCTCTTGACTGCCACAAATCAGACTGGTAAATGAAGATATCGATTGCAATTTAAAGCCATGTCTAACAATGCAGTTTATGCCAATGACAGGACAGTTAGACTGTGAACATAAATGGTATATATGATATGTGTTCTTTGTATCCGCTGACCAACCAGTAACCATCCTGGCCTATTCCCCACAGACAAGTAATCATTCGGCGCTAAACAACTAAGGATCACCTTTTAAATATTGGCAGTCATTTCTTGGCGTGGAAGTTTAAGGACATTGTTTAATGTTACTGGATCCATGATTAATTCAGGCAAATGAGGTTTGAAGTAGATCTATGAAATTACAATGATGAATTTATCACCAACAGCTTGATGCAGGGGCCACTTGATTAAGGCCATTATTGAATTTTCTATTCCCGATGGTTGCTCACAGGCTGTTGTAGCTTGATTAAAACTGCTTATGTTACTCAGACCAATTTTGCATGTTTCTATTCTAACCACTTTAATGTTGTAATTCATACACCACTTCTTCTCTCATCTGTCACTAACAAAGTCAGCATCATTTGTGGCATAAGCCAGCATCTATTCTTGTCTGGTGCAGAGAGCAGGTCTGGTGGAAGAAGCAGGCATTGATGGTTGTTGCTCCTCATTTTGGTTCATCCAGAGACCACAATAGTCAACTCACCTTGAATGGGCCTTTGAAGTAATTCACCATATTCACAGATGGCTGAATGTAATCCCAGTAGAAAGTCCACATTTGCAATGTTGTGGTATAAAATACTAGATGCCTTCCTGGAATACAACCTAGCACCTGAGAGTCTGCCTTGTGGATATGTCCAATCTGCAAAGGTAGGTCGTTGAAGTTGTATTGGTTCACTATTGTATTTGTTGTCACCTCACAATGTGAATGATGATTGATTGCTACTTAGACTCTTTGCAAGAGTATCAAATTTCTCTGTTATAAGGGTGCCAGTACTGCAGGGTAGTAGCAATCCCCCGAGGAAGTAATAGGAAAACAGTAACAAACAAAAAGGGAAAGATTTTGCTAGGGAAAAGAAACAGGACAAATTATACATTTTGCTAGGAATATAAATATTTGTATTTATTTTTGTTATATTAATTACTTTTAAGTGTCTATAAAAGAATATTGTCATTATTTCTCAGCAGCTGATCATCGGGGTTTCAACATCATTAAATACCATACGTTATCAGTTTTCACCAGTTTTCATAAGGTTCATTGATAGTTATTAATCCAAATATGATCATTTTGATGGATCAATATATTTTTAAAATGCACAATGTTTTAACACAAAAGTACATTTACAATGTATAAAATAGTAGTAATAATCAAAATTTCAGGTTACTTTCTGTCCATTACTTTTTGTCCTGTTATATTTCCTGTTACTTTTTGTCTACAACTTTTTCCTGTTGCTCTCTCTCCTTCTTCTGACAGTTTATTTTCATTTAAAACATATATTAATTATATATTTTCAGAAATAAGCTGGTTATTATGCAGCATACAAATAGAGTACTACAACATCTACTCCCCATTATTAAAAGCACCACTCCAATTATGTTCCTTGTGCCCTTTTAATCTAATTTATTTACTACTTATAAGGTCCCGATAATGCCCCCTTTCTTGTGAAGGTTTCAATAAAAATGTGGAAAGTGAATATTTGCAGAGCACCGTGTGATTAACATGTCATTACTGTATCTATTAATCATCAGAGGTGTTTCCGTGTGGAACCTTTGAGGTGCTGAACAAACGAGGCGTAGACAGGTCAAGTAATCGGTGTTTCACGTGCAACAGCTCCAAGTGCTGTAGGCAGTAGCTCTATCCCTTTCTTTCCAACGAATACAGGCAAATCTACATTCTACAAGGGTTGCATGACTGCTCTCTGCACCTGACTGCGTTATGCCAAAACTGAAAGCACAGATTACACGGCATGTGCCAAAGAGCTAATATTTGGACAAGTGACAGGGAATATGTCAGTCATCGGAGGCTACACGCGGCGCAGCTAAATAGCAAGAAATTAAATGCACTAGGAAATTATTATCACACAGTTATTTGCATAAAATAAGAGTTACATTTTTTGTGTATAGGGCCTAAAGCTTTCCTGTTTATATAGGATATATATATATGTATATATATATATATGTACAGCTATACACCTGTTTTATATATATATATGTATGTATATAAATGTTTGTATAATTATTGGAACATATTTGATGGAATGTATTTGACTTTTAATTTCTTTTTATTATTGTTGGCATTTAAATAACTACATAAATATAATCTTCTGTTTGCTTAGTGAAGTAAATTTAATCAATCAATTGATAAATTAATGTAATCTATTCATTGATTGTTTTTCTTGGGTGATAGTCAATATTCTGTCTTCCTTGCAGCAGCTGGTAGACATTTGTCTTGAAAAATGATAAAATATAATAACTATTTAAAGACAATTCTTGCAATATCCATTTTGAAAATGTAAGACAAAGATGATTTTTATGAAAATTAATAAATATAGTGCGAAGCAAAATTTCAGACAGTATTAAAATTAAAATAAATACTTGAATTTCAGATTGTGTGTCAACATTGCAGTTATTGAAAGCTTTAAAGTTGTTTAAGTTATTTGTTTTATGTAGTAACACTAATATAGTAGTACTGTAAGAATAATAATAATATTAATAATACTTGTAGTAATACTTTAGCAGAAATCAGTCTGTTGACTTGAAATATTGACATGCCAATTTGAGGTACATGAATACATTGATTAATTTTGATTACTCCAAAGTTAAGTACAGTGAACGTTTACAATATTATTTTAATAATGCTTCTACATTGGAGATGATGCATACTAGTTATGAGCACAATAAAAGTATTTGTTATCTGCCGAGTCCAAGTGCCAGAACCCTGAGCTGCTTTACAGCTATGAAGGAAAATCTTATGGTAGTCAGCGTTACAAAATACAAAAAGTATGACTTCATATAATATATTTATTGACATTCAGAGATCAACTGAATACACTGTAGATTATTTGTTTTTGTGCCCTTTTAACTTTGTAAAGTTGTTATTTATATTCTATTGGTGTGCAGTATTTATAGTATTGAAAATCTTCCAATGCCCGTAATCTGCTTAGCTACGTATTTATGCTGATCATAAGTATTAACCCGAATGTGTCACCAACTTAGTTTCCATGACAAAAAACAGCAGCTTTTTTATAAACAGGAAATTCCCTTTGTGAACTGTTTTCGTGTATTTGCACTTTTCAAAATATCGTAGGGTCAGTTTTCCTGAAGTGTAGGATTCTCGTGTTTTTCAAAGGTTAGTTGCTTATCAATGTATTCTATCAGCATTGAATTTCCTATTCAAAGTTTGCAAAAGCTATCTTGGAAAAGAAGCACATGGTACACTGGCTTAAACCGAGTATGACAAGTTGTGTTAAAGTTCTCGCTTACTGACATGTTCCCTTGTCAATGGGCCTGTTTATGGTTGACACACATTCACATTTCGAGTAGTCTGTGACTTAGTAATGTGACACAAAAGGTTTTATTGGTGACAGTTGGGGGAGGAATTCTGAAGAGATTCAATTGAGCACAGCTCTTTTGTTCAGTTCCTTTGATGTGGCAGAATACCAGGCTTCATTTATGAAGGTGGGCTATTTGCTTCATTGGATGGCTCATTGGATAACTGGTGGTGTAAAATGTGGATTTTCATTTGTTTCTTATTTAGTACTCACTGGGAACTCTCACCTTTTCAGCTGAGTTATGACACTAGAGAACGGGCATTGGTTTTATTGATAGATAGGAAATGCGACTATTTTGAGAGGCAATTTTCTTGAGCTGTGGATCAGGGTTTGTCTGGGATGATCAGCAAAGCATCTTGTAAGGCAGTATATTTAATACAATTTTATTGTTGTATTTAACAAAGCTGTTGTTTATAATAAATATACTCATTCAGTTGCAGTTTTGTTCGCTAACAATCTTAAGCGGTGCCTGTATAATTTTGGAGGCAGATGCATACACTTACACTTACACTTACAGGTTAATGGGCTGATTTAGGCCATTGGCCTTTGTTGGTGCCCATATCCTAGGCTATTCCAGTGCTTGTCGAGTCTAGCCTTAAACTGTGTGACGGTCTTGGCATCTACCACATGTTGTGGGAGCCTGTTCCATTGATCCACGGCTCTAACTGAGAAGTAATTCTGTCTGGCCAGCAGTCTTGTTCTTTGCTTGAAAAGCTTTCTCGTGTGTCCTCGTGTTACCATAATTACCACACATTGGCACATGTTTGCAATGGGCTTTATTTTTATGCTAAATCATACCTCTTTGTACGTGCTTTATCATGGTTAATTGATTTTCTTTGTAGTTTATGCACAGTTGCTAACAAGATGTGGTAAGTCATGGTGTATGTACAGTTTGTGTACACCACACCATGGTTAGACATATCAAAGTGGTATTAAAATACTGCAGTCTCATTTCAAAGACATCATTTTCTTTGTCATGTAAAGGTCAGGCATTCAGACATGCTTATTTGATAGAGCTTACATTAAGATATAACAAATATTACTACTAATGTAATATAAGCTGTACATTCAACTATACCAAATAGTATCCTTTAGAAACTTGAAAATATTAATAGTTTTCTGAATATTGTTTTTATGATTTTCCATATAATACATAATCTGGTCCTGTCACAGTATGTGTTTTGGTGTCAACTGAGGAAGGACAATGATGACAGAGGACATTGGTGGGTGAATGTCATCTGTGTTACTCTCCTGACATAACAAGAGTCCTGTTTCTCCACTTTTGTCCTGTGTCCCAATTCACCCCTTTCTTTCCCACTCTTATTGTGCCTTATGGACACTTGCATGTCCGCACTGGTCAGACACTTCCTTTGACCACCTCATTGATGACCACTTGCTGCTCTGACCAGAGAGCCTTTACACATCTCTATAATGTGTAAGGCACTCTGGCCATGTTCACCAAAGATGCAGGGCCTTTGTAGAAGTTGGCCGGGCAGCCGGCAAGGAAGCTTTCATTACGATCATTTGTTGAGATTTTATTGTATTACTTGTCAGCTACTGTAGTCACGAACATGTGAGTGTCACAGCGGTTTAATTAAGGATGAAACCACTGGTGACATCTATCACAGCAGATATACTACATAAGTCATGGCTGCCAAGGCTCTCTCATTATATATCTTTTTCTTCTTCTGCTGAAGTCTGTGGTAAATCATGGTGTAGTTTGCCTTGCCAGAATGCAAAGTACAAATTATATTTTGCAATAGCACTAATTTTAACATGAATTGTAGTACAACTATTAAAAACTATGCTCTCTCTTATTATATATCTTTCTTCTTCTGTGGAAGTCTGGTAAATCGCGGCATAGTTTGCCTTGACAGATTGCAAATTATAAATTATATTTCGCACTAGGACTGGTTTTAGCATGAATTGTAGTAAAAATGTAACAAACATTCCTGCTGGCATGTCTGAAGTACCTGACATTTTGTGTCATTTGGAGGACGGTCAACCATGCATTGTGTAATTTCTACCTGTCACTAAAAACTAATGTACTGTAACAATGCTGAATAAAGGTTATTATCTTATTGTTAACAGGAGAGTCATTAATACTTTGCTTATTAGCCTAATAGCATAATTACAGCATTTTTCTTTTATAAGACTACTACACACCCTCATCTACAGTATGCTGTACCATCTGCAAAATGATTGTGTGCATGTTTATACCATTTAGAACAGTTTATGCCGGCTAGTATTCTTCTACTAACAAAGCCGTTCTTTCACAAATCTGTCACTTCCTATAATTGTCAGCTTTGCATTGCACCTGTTACCACAGATAGTGGGTGACTACTACTTGTTTCACATTTCACCCATTTCAGAGAAGTACATAATCACTTTGTGTAATCACAACATAAGGAGCAATTCATAAGTTTCTCAAGCAGATCGATGTCTATCAGCATTGTACATGCTCATTTTGATGGGTGTTTGGATAACTGTGCAGCTGCGATTGGACCTAGTTAAGTGTAGAGTGATGTATTAGCTCGACCATCACGAATACATAATACATGCATACACGTATAATAAAGGTGGTTATCATTTACGGTAAACCGTAGTTTACAGATGTACTAAGATTGACAGATGATCAACTTGAGTGACAGTGATGAGCAACAGAGGCACACTAAGACAGCATTCAAAGACATAACCATGCATTCTAAGATGTTTCATTACCAGTATATTACATAGATTATTGGGAGGCTTTCTCTTAATTGTGACCAACTACACTAAAAATGGCTTCTTGGACCTAAATCAGGTGATGAAAAATTTATTAAAATACCATTATCAGTGTGAAGTGGTCCAGTAGTGATTTCGAAGTTGAGTCATTGTGTGAAATTTCAACAGCAGCTTCACTGGTTGGTACCATGTGTTTTGTCGGACATTTATAGACAAAATACAGTGAAACATGTATTGTCAACATGTCTAGATTGATCAGCAAATTCACACAATGACACAAAGCAGCTTGAATTATTGGTGAATTAATAAAAAATAAGGATTCATTAATATTAAACATATTTTTGAACATGGATATCATAAGTTGTAATGTTGTTGATATAAAATAATATTAATACAAGACACTAAGGATATGTTTTCTTCAGACTTTACAACCTAGAGAATAATTACAGTTAGTTTTTATTTAATTGCTTTTTAAATCCTGTTTAAGTTCCATGCAGGACATCTTAAATAGTCTCAAACTTATTGTTTTATTTTTATATCTTACAATATACTTTTTTGTTTTAACTATAAATGTATGTCTTTTAAAAAATATGTCTTAAATATATTTCTACATTGAATCTATCAAGTGCCAAAGAGCACTAAGTGAATATGGCACTATATAAATGTTACAATTTATTTTATTTATCTTAAAAATTATGTTAGAAATCTATACATGTTCTATCATGTTCCTTGCTTATGTTTAAAGTGAACTACAATTTTGTCTATTTTACCATTATCTGTTTAATTTAAATATTTTTTGGGAAATATCACAGCTGCAACTTGCATTGCCTACCGGATGGGAAAGGTGATATTCATATACAAATAAAAAAATTGTCATTAAAACACATTTTTTTTGTCAAGGTGCAAGAATAAATATAGGTTATACTATTTAACACATGATCACACTACATAACTTTAAAATATTTTTCAATGTTTCCACCAGTTGCTAACAAAATCTAACTTTTCATGGTGGGTGGTCCGAGAAGACAGGCAACACAGCAAGTGTGAAATCACTTATTGTTAAATATAGACAACTTGACGATTTCAATCAGGATATGTTGCTAAATTAACCCGGTTCCACCTCCTGCAAACTTCTCTTGGTTTATGTCCGGATTGAGCCACACCTTGAGTGGCCTTTGACCGTCCAACTGGAATTAACAAAACTACCTCTAAGAGCTGCGGACAGTTGTGTGGATAGGGTTATAAATGCACCCATAAATGTACAGAGCAGTCAATGAGACTTGGTAGGCTGCCAGCAACAAAGAACTAAATGAACCTTAGCTCCCACCTGTCAGTGCATCTGTCTACCATCCCATTGTTGGTGCCTTGTCAGTGCATACCATACGAGGGTGCCACACACTAGGCCCAACCAACACTAGAATCTCACAATTTATTCTTATCCGCATGATAGCTTCATTGCCATCATTGCTAACCGCTGTTTAATCAGGCTCATTGTTATTGCCTAAAAGGTAGTACTTATTTAATAAACTGTTGTCGGTTAAAAAAGACCTTATTCAAAACAATAAGCTGACTTTGGGCCTGTCGGAAATGTCTTAAAGTGTTTAGATATTAGTGATTTTATCAACCGTGTACAAAAAACATTTCGGAAAAAATATCATGAGCACCACAGAAGTAGTTAAAAACAACTGAAATGTTTTGAGAAATTGAACCCTAACACTGAATAATATAACTATGTTTGGGATGTTATTAATTAATTCAATTGATGATTTTATGAAAATGGCAATAAAGCTTGCATTGAGACAAATGGATTTTCATAAACTTGTCCCCAAACACAGACTCTTGGATCAACCCCTGCATTTTCTTGTAACATAAACAATTGTTTATTAATTCATGTTTTCTGATGGAAAAACATCCAGAAACAAATTTGCTTGCACTTTTGGCCAAGTTAGTATATGGCAATTGTGTTACCGGTTCATAATTTTGAGTAAATTTTACAATAGTATTATGTTAAGTTGATTTATAGAAAATAATGTTTAAGGACATTTCCCCTAAAGGAATTAGGAACCAGGACATTTTAATAGAGGTACAAATATCTGGTATTATATTTCTTACTGGAGCTGGAATTATGTATAACAGATAATTATGAAAAAAATAATGGTAAATTTTAGTCTTTCCAGTTCTGCCTGATTTACCTTGACTCCATGTAAATGTGGTCAAACAGAACGTGACATAAAAAACAACTCAGAAAAACACAGATTTTTATTCAGATATGTAGACAATACTGGAAATTCTGCAGTCATTGTTTCGTCAACAAACTGTCTGCGTCCTTTTAGCGTTTCAGCATGCATGATTTATGGGGCAGCGTTTCATGCTAAATCACTGCTTCTAGGAGTTGTTCTGAGGACATGTTTCACACAAAGCGCAGATACAAAAACTCACTTCCTCTGCGCTGTCATGGTAATGCCCAGTGCGCCAATTGTCATAGTCTGCTGCATGGATTTGCATGAGAGATTTGCTTAAGAATGACGGCCATCGAAGAAACAATGAAGTTGCATCCTGATCCTCTGCCGTATTTGTGCGTTGCTCTCTACTGAGCATGCTGCCTGCAATCTGTTCAGGTAGCTGCGCATGATGTATGTGGTTGCAATTGGACGCTGGGCCTAGAAATAATTTGGCTGCCAGGTAATTGTTGTACTGGAGACAGTGGACATGGATACTTCTTTAATTGAGCCGCCTGCTCCCGATAAATGGCTGGTGATTACGGGGTAAAGTATACCAAATTACCTGGTGGCTTTGATGTGCATATCACCTTCTTTTCTATGGCTAATCAGGACATGGGATTTATTATTTTTAAGTAAATACGCTCTGTGGGAGCAGCTAATTAGGCGGTCTTGGAAGCTTTATTTTCTTGTACTTACGTGAGCCAATGAGTGATTCAGAGGGGAGTTGCCTACATGGACCATATGCTTGTGTTGATTATTGCCTGTGTTGATAATTAGAAGGTTACATTGATGACATTACTGTTGTCTATTTACCTCCATCATCAAAACACCCGGTGAACACGTTAAGGCAAAACTTCAAGCCCTTATAAATCCAACTAACCACACCAGCAAATTATAATGGATTTAACAAATAACAGCAGATGGCTTTGATGAAAGTACTGCGCAATGTTCACACAGTTTTGTCACAATCGAGGTGCTCAGGTTTACCGAACTGTTGCGTATCTATGCTGTCTAAGCGCCTACTCAATCGGTTGTGTTTGCACAGAATTGCGCATCGAACCAGCGCCGAACACAAGTAGAAGTTGCATTTCTAGCTGCTGCCACAAACTGACCTCAGCGTTTTTCATAGTGCCACCTTTATAAAACGGGGGCTGGCTTGCAAACAGATATGGCATGTTGATATGTCAGTCGTGAAAATTGGGGTCTGGCTCGGTTTTCATGTGAGATGTTGTGCATTGAAAGAACACCTGTGGTAACATCAGCCCTCAGGCTCTTTGAGGCTTCTCGGTCAGCTCTGATTACATGCACACTTTCCCTGATAAGTTTTTACATTTCTCTCTCAACGTTAGTCTGTTGCCGTCATGGACGAGTGGTTATGAATACCTCGTAGGCAAAATTATGATCTCTGCTGGTTTAATGTTGACTTCTGCCTCGTTATGTGTCCTGCATCTTCAATTGTTCTCTAAGCATGCATGCATATACACATGCATATATATATATATATACATATATATATATGTGTGTGTGTGTGTTTATTCAATTTGTATGTTTTATTATGATTATTTTGTTATGGTTATATGGTTGTTCACAATATATGGCAATATGTCAAAACATAAAATTTTCTTTTTTTACAAAATAAATTCTTGTAGTAATCACATTTTGCTAATCATCAGTATTTAATTAGGAGCAGAATATTTAATTTTCGAAGTTACCAAATATTGTTTCCCAAAAGATTTCCTAATAGTAAATTATATGGTCTTTCTATGTTATTTATTATTACCAGACTGAACAGAATTTTTTTTCAAATGTAATATTTTATTAGAGATGTTGATTTCAGTTGTAATGTGGGATGTAAACTGAGCCTGTTTGTGGTTAATACTTGTGGTTGATGTAGCCTGCTATTAGCAAAACAGCTATCATAACAGACAATAGTTTTAGATTTTCATTTTAATGCTATTAATTTGTTTTCCATGATTTAAAAAATATAGGTATATAATAAGGAAAACCAGCTGCCTCAGTTCATGCGAGTTACAAATTTACCTCCGTGTGAGTGTGAAAGAGTTTGCTTCCCCTGGCATACACACCCGGTAAAAGCGACTTTTAGTGTCTCATTTGAAAGACACAAGTAAAGTGGGATGAATAAAATTGCCAGAGTTTAAAAACAGCAGCAGCTGGACTTCAATTGACCGCCCAGTGGTCTAACTGCTTAGCTACCATGCCACATATCAAACACAAGTAACATGTATTTTGTTTACATGACAGGAATATTCAGTTTTTAGATATTATAGCAATGATATCACATTGTTTCTGCTGGCTACTGGCACATGGTGCTTACTGGGGTTTGCATACACAATGACCAGAAATGTATACCCGGTGGAGAATTAAATGTAGTGTGATACACTTGGCTTGTGGTTGTGAGAGAAGCTTCTGGGTATTAGAGTATGTTCTCCTTTGGGATGTTGCAATGAAGCAGAAGTTTTATCCTAGATATCAGATGAGTATGGCATTCTCAAGGGCACAGATGTATACCAATATTTACAGACTTAGCATGAAGCCTTTTATCTTTGAAATCAGGTGTTAATATGAACTCATCTTCAGTTACATTGAGAATGCTGTGTTACGTATTAATATAAGTATTTAAACATGTGTAATGTAACAACGTTGTCTGGTTGTTAAACAATTGATTTTAATCATGAATTATACTGTAATAGCCAAGCAAACATAAATAGGTTACAGTGTTTAGGCTGTGTTGCTTTTGCAGTTTTCATTAAAAAATTACGTTTTGTGTGCAGAACAGAAATCATTTGCTAGTATTGTACAGCGGCTGCAAGATCGTTAAAATTGTTGTATGTGTTGTAAAATCATGTCGTGTTTGGTCAGTATATTTTAGCATCTGCCTGAGTTGTTATTTGGGAAATTTGTCATATTCACAACATTGGTTTGTTTTTAAATATAATATACATAATTAATAAAATCACTGCAATAAGATGTATATTTGCTAGCAGTTATATCATAACATTGTGATGAAAATCTTTTGTTCTTTTAAGTGTGATCATTTTGTGAAAGGGTAATATGTAGACACTTAAAGACAAACGTGCCAAAATATATCTGCACGTTTTTTATATAATATCAGATGATATGAATTGTTAATAGATTTATATTTGCTAAACCTTAAAAATGCCTTAATCTTGAGACGTTATTAATGTAAAATTTGGCTCAATGTTATAATTTATCATCAACTAAAAAGGTTCTGGTATAATAAATACTATCGTGTATTTAAAAACATGTATTTGTGTATGGAATATGAAATATTATCTCATGAACATAAAGTGAATGAGTACAATTTTAGATGAAAAAAATTGCTGAAATGTATCTAGGTAAGTTTTTCATTATGTCAACATAAAACCAAATTGTGAGTATATTTTATTTGCCAAGCCTTAAAAACCATCCCTCTTGGCTTTTATTGTTGTAAAATTTAGCAAAGTAAATTATTAGGTCTAAGCAGATTAACCTGGCAAAAATCTAAAATTTGCAACAATATTGGCAGTGTATCAGATGCATGTTTTCATTAAAACCGCGCAAAATTAACACGCTGTATGTAGTGGTATTCACAGTGACTCATCAAGACAAAATCCAGCATGACAGACACTCTAAGTATCGGATGTTTCTGTTAAAAAACAGACAAAAATACTGTTGTTTCACAGAGACTTCACCAAAGTTGACCCGTGCTCAACTTTGACCGGGGTGTTAGCTCTATCAGTGATATATCCGAAGTCGGTGCGCTCGTCGCATATCATATGTACACGTGCATTTCTTAGGCCATTTCAAACTTGACATGTGCATCACATGCGAATATTGCTTTAAGTTTTCACATTTGCACTGGTGGTTTCTAGCGCAGGTTATGTTTGGATCGTGTCAGCACTTCACAAAAATTTGAGATGTGCCAAAGGTTTTGTTGAATTATGTGTCAAAGTGGAAATAAACGAAACATGTTATGCCTGTTACAACTATGAATTAATTATAATAATAATATACACACACTTATATATGTGTGTGTATATATATATATATAAGTATATTTTGCAGTGTATTATGAACTGTACCTGTCACTAACATTGCGTATTAGGAAACATATAAATAATGTAATTTGCACTGTAAATGACTTCCCAAAAAGCAGAGTTGTTCACAGTTGATTGACTTACTGCTACTCACTCCTGTGCTGTTAGACTGGCCCACAAGACAGAGAATAATTGACGTCACCCAATCCTGTCTGCAGTCATTCTTTCCTTGTCCTCTGTCTTAAGTTTCTGGGTTTTTGCTTCTCTTGCGAAGGTTCGTTTGTAGGTTTCCGTTGGGTGCTTCTTTTTCTCGATGGTTTCCAATGCCACACCTGCTTTCGAGTTATTGTTGGCAGCATTCTAAGAACATGACCCAAATAACTCCATCTTCTTTTCAATATTACCCTAAGGTATTATCGTGATTGGCTCTGCAATTGTTCAAACGTCAGTACAGGCATTTGTTCTGGGAACTGACTCATTTCTGGTAAATTGTATTGCTTGTTTTCCATGTTTCTGATATACATTGCAGTCAGATTTTTGTGTTCCTTATGAAGTCGTTTGATCTATGAATGTTTGTAATTGTTTTAAATACTGCCTATGCCTTTTCAAGACAATTTTTGATGTCAGTAAAGCATCCATCTTTTGACATGATAGTACTAAGTAGGTAGATGAAGCAAACCCTGTGTGCAAGGATGTCATTGTTTAGTAAAAAGGAAGTAATAATCTGTCAGAGACAATTCCAGTCAATACAAACAAAAGTATTAGACAGCTTTGTGTTTATCTGATGGCTGCCTTAAAGGTTTCTGCATTTTCGTGTTCCATCTTTATTGTAAATTTTGAATTTACCAAGAGAGATTTGAAATGTTAATGTCCTGTAGTGAATTAAGAGCAGGTGTACAACTGGACTAATTGTCTCCACAGAGTAGCACAGAAATGACATTATGTATTGTTCTTGCTTACTTGCCAAATTTGTGAAGCTGATCAAAATTACTGTGTTATATATTGTAATTTCAGCTAGACGTAATATTGTACATGACATAAGCTGTATACGGTCTCTTTGAGCATTGAGTTTCTTTCCTTTATTGCTCCTTTATTAGAGTAATTACCTTGAATAATATGTCTACCAGCCACCATTTGTTCAGCCAATCCTGCCATAAATTGGTAACAATGGTTGTGCCCATTGACTTTGTTGTGGGTGTTCCCCAGGCTCTATAGAACTTTCCCTCTCTCTGGAGGATGTGCTTGCTGGCTTTGTGCACAGTCGTGCTTGCTTGGCTTTGTGCAGGATCGTTTCATCTCTCCATTCTCCAGTTTAAATTCCTCCAATAGATTATGCAATTCTGTGGTATATCACGGAAGGTTACGATGCAGCTTTTGTTAGGAAAGCAGTGAAGTTTTGTAATCATGGATGAGCCATTTTGTTCCTGTCATGCAATGCTTGTAGGGTGCACTTAACTCTGTGGGAACCATTAACTGCTGTGAGTTCTGTTTGAAAGTGGACAATTTGAAGTTAGGTAGCCTCTTGCCTCCTACCAAGCTATTAAGTTATTCATCTTTTTTGATTAAATGAAAATACACGATTTATTGTTCTTGTTTAAATAATGTAGAATAATTCAATATAACAACTATTATGTGTAATAAATGTGTTAATATTTATTTTGTGCATCACTTCAATTTTTATTAAATTTTATCAAAAAATTTACTGAAAATGGCAGTATTTTTTATTAAAATTTATGTTGTTATTAGCATCTTTGTAAATGACAAGTCAACTAAGATTTAATTAACAATGGTGCAGCAACATCCAGAGTTACAATTGCTGATCAAAACAATTGCCTGCCATCGTGATGTAACATTGTCAGGACAAGAGAGACTACAGGAAGTAGAGAACCTTGTATTTTTCTGTGAAAGTCTCTGAGGCGGGGAATGATTGCTTTTGATCTTACCCAGCCTCCCGTTTCTTCCCATTCAGCCTAAAGTTGCTCTCTCTTGATGGCACATCTATGCAGAATGTGCAGAGGAGCCATTCAATTATTCATAGGACCCTTCATTAGGTACATCAATGAAGGATATTGCTAGGGGAAATAATGACTTGATTGGCATTATTGGCCTTGTGGGAAATTCACATGTTCACATTCTCGATTGTTGAATGTCATACAACTAGAGCGATCAGCGACATATAAAGGTCACAACGCTGTTCACTTCGGCCGAGTTAAAAGGCTTAAATATGAATTTAATCAGTATCAATTATTGGAGCTAGTTTGCCATGATCGTTACCATGGCACTGTGGACCAGCTGGGGCCACTTCACTAACATTCTTATGATCTCAGAAGCCCAATTTTGCTCTTAAAATTGATTTTGCTCCTTAACAGTGATCTTGTACACTGAAAACTGTCAACAACTGGTAGCTTTTGGATTTTGAAAACGTTCCTTAAATTTAACAATGAATGCTGTTTAATGATAAATTGTCCTTAATAGCCCATCGTCACAGTTGGTTGAAGGCCATGTATAAGAAAAGCAAATGTACGACATAACCTCATAGACAAAACCCCTAAAAGATATGATCCCTCAGGACAAAACCCCTCACATTTTTAGAGGTACAGTAGGTGATGGAGATCATCTTAAATACACAATTAGCTAGATCAGTATTATTTCTTCTATTCAATACATATGAAATATCAATGTGTATGACACTGACATTTTTTTTTTTAAAGTGAAAAATGATAGACATAACCCTTCATGGATAAACCTGATAATCATTATTAATTTCTTCTGCAATTTGTTGATTTGAAATAATTCATTCACATACACATTGGCACTTTGCATGTGTTAAATGGGAGAAATAACAATGATTTAACTAATGTTCTATATAAATGCCTAAGATGATCTTTATCATATATCCTTTCTTTAAAAGGTGACAGGTTTTATCGGTGAGGTGTTATATTCTGAGAAGCTATGTCCACGAATGGCTTTTACCACGAGGGATTCTGCCCATACCTCAGGAAAGGTGCCAGGATTTGAAGATTTGGACCATTTCCTCCACCCATCGTGTCACAGGAATCGCTCTGAGGTCACAGTGGCATGTGCTAAGAACATCAGTCTGCTGAATGAAGACTCACCACTGGACTTCATCTAAAATCAATCACCTAATGGATTGTTCTTCTCCTAAAGTAATACATGTTGCAACCGTGATACTTATTATGTCCTGCGCTTTGATTATATGATAAAGGTACCATTTCTCTCAAGTGATATCCACCTTTGGCAATCACAGTCTGCCATATGATATGGCTGCATATTACTGGTCCAGTAAATTTATGCTAATTGCAGTTGGAGATCCCAAATGCTGCTGATATTTCATGAACATTAGCTGAATCAAATGGTTCTGCAATATGACATCTATCAAGATTAGTTTCCTTGATATTGTCTGTTTGAGCTGTAGTTAGGCTGTCCATGTTCTATATTTCATCAAGAACTTGTCAGAAGTGACAAGTGAACTTTGTTTGATACCTGCTAAATATAATATTTATTTAAGACAATTGGGATACAATGAAATATACATGGACATTTTTGTATGATAATTTTGTTACAAAAAATGTGGAGCTCACTGGTTCACAGAATATTGTAATTATCCAGGGGGTGTCATTGCTAAGTACCATATCTCTGGAAGAGCACTACCTCCAGCAAGTAACTGGCTTGATATCACACAGGACTATTTTGGTTGGTTTAAAAATAGCTGGACACAGTGAGTTACCAAACTATTGTTGGGTGTTATATAAATAGTTGGATGCACTTAGTTTTAGTGTACAAAATAATGGTGAACCAAAATAATAAGTATATTGCCCTTTGAACATTTTTGTTAGGCGTATCTCAGTGCGATCTTGTCTCGCTGTTTGTTGTATCTCTAGTGCTATATCTTCCTCCACATTTTCTTGCTTTCTCCACTCCTTCCGGAAGCCATTGTCCATCTGAGACATCCTCTTTCTCCAGCCTGCACAATCTGTAAAAGACAAGATTTAGCTGGAAGCCTTCGCTATTTGAAGTCAGATGTCAACAGACAAACAGACAGACAGACAGACAGACAGACAGACAGACAGACAGACAGACAGACAGACAGACAGACAGACAGACAGACAGACAGACATTTTGAACATAAATTTACAAATTGAAATAATTAACATAACTATAAGTCCAAGTAGACTCCCATTGATATGTAGCATGTTGCTAACATGGAAGTTTATTTAAATGAAATAATAATAGCATTAATAATAATAATACATATTAGATTCATCATCAATTACGCCATATATATATATATATCACATTGATTTGAGAAAGCTGTATTAATGTACATGTAAATATGTGTAAAGTAACAGCATTGTCTGGTTGTAGAACAGGTTATTTTATCATAACGTATACTGTACTAGCCAAACAAACTTGGGAATTTACATGCTATTATTTAACTACTGTTTCATCTGACCAATTCTCTGCATTTCCTCACTTGGGACCTCAAACTGTTCGTGGATAAAGCTGGAAATCAGCACAACTGCCTGCCTGGGACCTTCACTTTACTCTCACAGTGCACCTATAACCCACAAGGAACTGTAATAGTGACTTCTAGGAGCATTTCTAGGTTCAGACGTGTCACATGCACTCTACTGGCCTGTCTGGTAAGTCAAGCTGTCAATGAACTGTGACAGTAAGACCTCATTTCATCAGAGCTTCAAGAGCGCTCTCGCGAAAGTTGAATCTTTGTTGTCCAGAATCAACTTTGGAAGTGCTTCTTATGAAGGAGTCTGTTGAAATGATACCAGAATTAAATTATCTGAACTCGGCTGGTTTTTATATTGTCAGTGATGAGACGGTGAAAGTGGAGAGTAATAGCAATTTTTGGCGTCATTTAAGTAGGTGCCAGCTGCGTCTACTGTAGACCGGGATGGATGCTCTTGATTGAAGCACTCCACAGAGAAGGCCCACACAAGGACTATATTACATACATAGTTATTGCAAATTGTCATTATTTCATAAATTTCTTATTATGTTAATCCTTATTTAATGTTTAACATTGCAATGATGGCTGCCATTGCTGTTCTGCAGTGTTTAGGATATATAAATATTTATATTTTGTAAACAGTGGCAGAAGTTGTGGTTGGATCAAAATATATGAGAGTGTACTGCATAAGAGGCAGTGAAAATTAATAATTATTTATTTGTCTATTTATTACTTTTAGTAAAATTTTATGTGACTTTTAGTAATTGTTTGTAAACACGTTGGTCGTTTTAATTATTTATTTATATATTTATTAATTAACATATTAAAACATTCACATTACAGTTTGTTTTAATAACAATGAATAGAAATATTTTAAATTGCTCAGTAGAAAACACCATCCTTAGATTATCATTTTGTAGGGTTCAGTACTTGAAAACTGAGTTTGACAATAATTTGTTAACTGCTCAGTGGTGTACTTGAGATCTACTAAGATTCTTTTGAGTATGTTACATGTGTTAGTCATGCACACTGAGGTTACAGCACTGTGTGAGTGTGCATGGATGTATGTGTGTGAGTGTGCATGGATGTGTACCTAGCTTGCAGTTCCCTGCCAGCCCACATAGACCAGAGGAGCACTTGAGTAGGGGTGTATTTGCTGTAATCACCCCTTATCCCACCAGCACCCCTGGAGGTAGCCTGCTGCTTGTTGCATGACAGTAAATTGTGCCAGATGACGACACCCCATGGGGTCTTCTCCTCCCCTCTCCTGCCCCACCCCCAGTCATGCAACCTTCTTGTGCCTGTCCTGCCTGCTGACAGTCTGATCCTTTGGGAGACTCTCTCACACTCTTGCCCAATATACAGTGTGGCAAATTGTTTCAGAAGAATAAAAGAACAGAATGCCATTATTTTTGTGAAACTTACACTGTATACATACCAATGTTTATAGGAACACATAAATGAAACATTAGATATATACATATACAAATGCATGTACCCACATCACGTGCATGCACACACAGACACACACATCAATTGTAAACACATTTTTTCTACAGGTACTGAATATAGCCAATTATTAGTAATTATATATATATAACTAAATAATTGGCTATATTATTATATTTCTGTAGAAAAAATGTGTTTACAATTGATGTGTGTCACTGTTGCAACACAATTTATATATATATATATATATTTAACTAATAATAATTTACTATATATTTCAGTATATGTAGAAAAATTGTGTTGCAATTGTTGTGTGTGTCTGTATTTGCATGGCCGTGAGTATGTACATGCAATGTGCATGTGTGCATGCTTGTGTATAATATTATGTATATAATATGTATAACTGCACATAGACATGCAGCAAATGTAAACATGTTTCACACACGCACACACACACATGCACCATGTGTACACATGTACCTGGTAGTCACATCATAGTTCATGTCATCAGTAATTTCAGAGCCATTTTGCTGGCGGTGAATGTGACAATGATACATCATAAAAAATGTTTTGGCTGGTGGCGTATTAAAGCATGGGCAAGAAGAGTTCGCTGATTGATGTGTATTATCGATTAAGCCTTTGTAGTGGGTCGCCGGCCATGGGGCAAGTGGCAGCTTCCTGGTTAGAGACAACACAAAGTCACATGTAGAATATACTGACATTGATTTGTCAGGTGAGTGTTCTGACCAGCTGAGCTCGCCACCACACCCAGGGGCAGTGGGGGACATGGGTGAGCACAGCTGAGCTCAGGACAGTAGCAGATCATGTAGGTCTGTGCAGAATAGCATTCTTTCTGCTGCTTCATCTGGCACACTTCAGAGTCTTCTTCATTGCTGCACTGATACTTTGGAGCAACATCCATCCCACTTGGTATTCACCAGGCTCCCTTCGCAGACACCTTTATGAAACAATTTGTTTAGCTAGTCAATTTAGATTAATTTTAATGATTTTTGACACTTTAAAGATAGTTTTGATATTGCATTTTTAGATAGTTTTTTGTATGAGCACATTTTATAATTTATAATTTGCATATTTTAGAGATATACATCAGTTTTTATGTGCACATTTTAGAGGTCTAGTTTTTTTCTTCAAATTTTAGAATATAGTGTAGTTTTTAATTTTTTAGTATACATGTATGATTTGTTTTAATACACTTGGAAGGGACCTTTGAGAAGTTTAAGCTGATAAATTTATTTTATTTATTTATAATGATTTACTCTATTCACTGCGTTCATAGAAAGAGCTCTGGTCTAGGCCTAAACTCAATTACATAGTATTTTCTGTTGTCACATTTATATAACAGTATTTAAATTTTACAGTTGAGGTGAATTTAAAATTCCATTGTACTTGTTAAAATGCCACATGTCATGCTGTTGGTGTAATATCAAGTGGAGGGGGCCAAATTGTTCATTTGGTGCAGTTGAACAACTTAATTGCTCCAAATTACACAACTGCTATATCATTTACTTGGACCAGCAATTCACTTGGGGGAGTGTACCCTTGGGGGTAATTGTTAGCCTGTCAACACCTAGTAGGGTGCACAATATTGGGGTGGCTACAGTTTCACTGCTGGCTGGTCAGGTTTCCTGAACAAGTTTCCTATGCAAATATTTCACATTTCTGATTTGTTATGGAGGGGAATTCTGGCATGACTAATTTTTTTGTTATTTTGTATATTTTGCATAATTGGCCTTTTAACTATAGTCAAATTTGCGTAAAGTAAAGTGTTATTACTTGCTTCATGTATGTCATGAAAGGGTTATGCTGTGTCTTTCTGGATTAATTCATCATTCCTTCATATTGGAAGTTTGCAGCTTCCTGGAGTGCTACTGTCATTTACATATGAACTGCATTTATTTTCTTGGCATGAAAGATGTGGCAAGCGGCACCGCTGGTAGGCCAGACCTTCCATCAAAAATACTAGTGTAATAATTCAAGTGTGGCTTCTATAAATCAACAAACCATGGCTGACAATGTTGTCTAGGAAAACATTGATTCCGTCTTTGCGGGGTTGTGCTATTATTATGTTTCTTGGCAACAGTAGTGGTGTAGTCCTTGTGAAGGTCGTGGATGTAGGAAGACTGGCACTTGTCCAGTCATTGCACCAAGGCATCTCTCCACAAGGAGCTAGTCTTGGGTGGCAGATGCATCTCTTGCATGTCTTCATTTGTCTCTGTCACTCTCACATCTAAGTATCTTCTATAATCTGTCACCTCATTATTTCTTATGTCAGCCATTTTTTTTTACAATTGGCATGAGGACTTTAAAATTAATATGGTCATTATTCATGTCTGAGTTGATGTCTTAAGAATTTGTCAGTTGAAAAGAAACGGCTCTGCAGGTGACGCTGTAAAATATTGCACTGATAAATCAGTGTCAGATACTCCCCTGCATTTTTAATTCATCATAACGGTTATTTCAGATTCTATATATATGTATATTATACACACACTTTTTCTATTTCTTATTGCAGCATCTTTCACAAATTGTATTATGCTATTAAATCGTATACCAAGAAAATTTATTAAAAACTACATTCTCTGTTTTCATAATTTTATAACAGTTAATCATCATACCTCTGACCACGATCCATATTTATTATACATGTGTATACTGCTTGTAACCTACTCACACCACAACGTGCAGTGTGGAACAATGAACAATGTATTCCAATTTTAATTAACCCAGGTCTGTTAAACTGATCAGAGAGGCTGTGCAACCCTAAGGTAGAAAGATGCTGAATTAGGAATAGCTACTAGACTACATTTTAGATAGGTTGTCAATAACAGGAAACACAAAAAGTTGCTTGAACATGAATTGCACTAAAAGAAAATGTTCTAAGGCATAGAGCCACATTTTACAGGTAATATCACATAGTCACTTTGAACTACACGGTATTATTATGGACAGGTCTTCTGGCAAAAGATATGACCACTAAAATTTAACAAAGTAAAAAAAACTGCTGCGTGTACACTAATGCAGATATGAATGGACCAGTGCCAGTCATCAATAATGTGTGTCTACATTAGTATAAAAAGGTATTCAGACATCCTTGGCTGAAGCAGCAAGACTTTGATGTTTTGATCTTTGATGATTCATCCTGTTCATACATTTTTGATGAGGAACACTTGTATGACTGGTCCGGAAGTAGCCAGTGTCCAGCCCACAAAGCAGACAGGTCATCAGTCTGGTGTGGGTTAAGGCAGGCCCCTGACCAGGTGGGCTACTCCATTGTCCAGTCCACATGTCAGTTATCTAGTAAAATCAATTGTACTTAGCTTTAATTGAGAATTCCCATTTCACTGATTCTCTGCATTGATTGGATATGTACAGAATGGTTGTTTGAGGTCAATGTCAGCCATGCGTGAACATGGGCATGTAAACTCTTCATCTAAATAGTTGATTAGCTATTTTATATTTAGGGTTTAGTCATGCTCTATGTGTGTTCATAAAATATTCTTGGAGAGGGAGTTTTTTGGGGACAGGTAAAGTAGAATTTAAAAATAACATTTAGTTTGTAACTAGGTAGCTTTGTGAGTCTGTTTATAAGTGTACATGCAGTGTCATGCATGTATGTGATGCATTGACCTTTTGATGTCCAAATGTTGAATTCGTAGAGCTATAACAATTGGAATAAAGAATAAGATACACAAAGTGATTGGCATAAATCAGTATTTTACATAATAATGTTTTTTCCTGCTTGTAATATGTAATCTATATATCATTTGAAACATAGTATATTGAAGTTTAATTACAAAATATTTGCACTGATAGGAACAAATTATATCTGATTGCTGTGACAATGATACAGACTGTCTCTAATGTGACAGGCAAACACAAGCTGCAGTCCACAATGTGGGCATGCATGCATGTATGTAGCTATATACTAGCTAGTAACTAGTACTAGCTACACCAGTGGATGAAGGCACAGTAATGGAGCAGATCAACAGCTATTTATGTAATCAGGGATGATTGATTAACTGTGCAGTCTTCAATTGGCTGCAGACATTGAGGCTACTGCAGTGATATCACAATGAGAAATGACTGTGTCTCAGTCCCAGGTAGGAGGATCATTTAGAGGCACATATGGATTCCGTTGTGATTGCCCGTTACAGACAGCTAGGAGACTCCACTTTCATCTGGTTGAATTAATTTCACACATGCAGCTATGATGGAACTTTTATGAGTCTGTTGGTGTATGGAAGATGGCAGATGCGTCCTAGGTTATGTTAATTTTCAAGTCAGCAATTTATAGCTTTGTTCAGACTGTGGCTTCTACTAGCTGTAATAAACTGCAATGCATTCTGTTATTCACATCTCGTTTAAATTTTTGTATCATCGTCATCATTGGCTAGCTAAAACCAGAGCATTGACCAATTATTTAGACAAATGTTTAAGATTCATTAGGGATGGAAGAGAGCCATGTCATCATCAAGGTATTTTCCTTTATGTACCTCTGGTATTCTTGCCTTGAGTGTTTGTTCAGGGTCCACAAGATTATTTTTAACACTGCATGGTACTTCTGGTTATTGTTCTTTTTTTGTGGTAATAACAATGAGCATACTGCTAATTGGAGGCTTCTCTTTTTAACACACCTATTTTTAATACTGTGGCAATGAAATACATTATCATTAGTTTTGTGTAGTACTTTAACACATAGCAAACAAAGTCCCTGCTTCTTTCTCATTCTCTATCTCTCTCTAGGGCAGAACAAACTGACACTGCAGGTGCACCTAAGTCCCCAAAAGGCAACAGTTTCAAAGTTCAGTGCAGGTTCTAGGTAGTGACTTGTGTCATGCATTTGACACAGGAGAGATACGCTAATAACAGGTCTTTCCTCATCAAAATGCTCCTTGCAGACACACAGATGAGACCAAAATTAAAACTGGACCAATGTCCAACATACACAATTAACCACCTTTGGTATGCCAAAAGAAGACAGTCTGTTGTGTGTTGTCTTGGTGAACTAATTGGAAGCTGCCTTCCGCAATTTGAGAGAAAACCTGCCACATCGCCGGAGAGAAGATGCCGCTATGTCATAATACATGACAGACAATGATGGCATTGCATTGCTAAACATATCCTGGATAAGGTCGAGTGAATCGCACCTAGTCGCCTGTCAAGTGAATCGCACCTAGTTGCCTGTCAATACTGTATCTTGGCATCAACGAGACCAAAAGAGGATGTACTGATGTTCATAAGATGATGAAGAAGACTGGCACTTTGTTACTGTAGGCTCTACTGGGGATACAGAGGACATTCAGAAAAAACTACTTGTGGCTGTGGCTCTCCAGAGGCTGTACTTTTATACTGAGAACATCACATGTTCAAAACATCTTGGCTGAGGCAAAGATGACTACATGCCACCCACTGACATGGTTAGAGGGCAAAGGAGACCTCAAATGACACTGCCACCTGGCCTTAACAAAGACCTACAGAAGGTGGTGAACATCAGGAGTGGCTATGTTTATGGAATACTATCTCTATTTGTTGTCACTGGTAGACCTCAATGCTCTACGTAAATGCAGATGTAAGATATAGTTAGATTGCAGTATGATCCCATCAAAGATATGTCACACTAGTTGAAATCTTGGTATCTGTTTTCTACACATGACGTAGTGTCCATCAAGGTATCAGTGGCGTAATGGGAATTTAATAAGATTTTCTGTTGCTAATCATAGATGGGACTAGTTTGATTACATAATCGCAGTTTCTCAAAGCATGAACATGTTTAATGGGGGGGAATAATTAATATTGGATAATAAACACTTTAACAAAATATGGCAATTTGTTTATTAAAGTTATAGATAACCAAAATTAATATTTAATATCTTGTTGTTGTCACTTCCAAAAAGTGATTTTTGATTTGTGGAGAATGATGATGATAATAATACTAAATGTTTATTTCAGATCAATTGTTTATTTCAGAACACATTAAAAATCCAAATATAATATACATGTCATGGATGAAAATAAAAAAGAACATACATGTATAATATACACTGTACATAGATAGAATACTTTAAAAATAGTCAAATATATCTTAATATGAGTAGGCCATAAAAAGAGCAAGTTATAAATAAATATTAATGATGAATAGGAATTATAAATGGATAAATTAAACAAATGAATATATTTACTCTGAATTGACAAATGAACAATTATTAATATAAATAATGGAAAGTAAAAAATAAATAAATACATTATAACATGTCTTATTTTATGTTTACGTTGGCCCATAAGCAACATATTATATATTCAGCGGCAGTATTTTCAGAAGTTGCATATCAAGAGGCAGATCAATGGCAAGTCTGGGAGCTGACAAAAACAGACATTGATTACATTGTGGGGAGTTAGTCTTGAAAGCAGCACACTCACTTTGATTACATTTCAGGTAGAGGTCATGTTGTTTATGAAACTATCTCTTCCCAATGATGTTTTATGATTGCTGCTTAATAGTGGTACATGTACAAATGTCATGCCATGAATAGTAAAATTGGCATCTTATAAGAACAATTGTGGACTACTTTTATTCAGTCCAAGTAAACATAGACATTTTAGAATTTTTATTTAATTTTTGTACATGTCATTATTTATATTAATTATTTTTTATTTGCCATTATGTATATTAATGTGTTTAACTTTTGAATTTTCCTTTTAATGCATGACCTATTATTAGTAACATATTTTTTAACTTGTAGTACTTTTATACACAGCATACTCATATTAATTTAATTTACTACTTTTAAAGCATAATTTCTGCATATATTTATTATGTGTATTTATTTGTACTTTTTTTTAACACATATTTTATGTATGCATATGGACTC
Source organism: Paraescarpia echinospica (assembly GCA_020002185.1). Taxonomy (NCBI): domain Eukaryota; kingdom Metazoa; phylum Annelida; class Polychaeta; order Sabellida; family Siboglinidae; genus Paraescarpia; species Paraescarpia echinospica. The sequence goes on along the minus strand of CM034542.1, from coordinate 26,542,487 downwards.
TCTTGGTCTGAAATTAGCAATTGTAATTATTATCATACCTAGCTTATCACACATAGTTAAGATATTGTACGTGTGTTCATTCTGTGCTGCCAACAAATGTCAATACTAGGCCTGTGTTCCCTACATAGTCCGCCCTCTGCAGACAACTTGACGCATGTAGTAATGGCTAAAAGACAGCTTGTTCTTTGTCTGCTCTGGCCAATTTGACAGATCTACGAATAAATGTCCAACCAGCACACAATGCCTGTCACAGATGTATTGTAATAAACACCTGAACAACGCTCCACGATATAATGAACTGTCACCATAATCACCCAGTGATTCCTAGAGTAGCTGGGGGAGTGTATGTACGTTCAAAAGATCAGTTGTTTAGTCAGTGGAAGGGATTTAGGTGCGGTATTTTGTTCAGGCTTTACTTGCACTATCGGACAAGCCAATTTTGTCTTGTATTTTTTACTTGAAATTCTGTATGAATCTATATTAATCTGTGTGATATTTTACGTTGTAAAAGTAGTCAGCAGCATTCTGATTCCATTTGAGCATCATCAACTAATAAGCTACAAGATATACCTAGGCCCTACCCCAGTACATAGCCAGTCTGCTAGGCGTCTACACAAATTATCAAGTGCTACCATCTGTCAGGCTGTCTGCATCAAACTAATTCTGCTAGGTTTTTGTTGGGAATCTGCACAGTGTCAAAAGTATTTTCCCATCAACCATTCAAAGTTTCTAACTAAATTTTATTGATGTGATGAAAACAAGAAATTATATGTACCTGTTCTAACTGCAATTTTTCTATTTTAAACAAATCTAGTAAAATGAGATACGGCCAATTTGTATTGTATACAGGAAATCTGAACCATATGATGGGTTTGCTTTATCAGGTATCAGGTACGACACACCTAGATATTTGAATTAATTTAGTACTGTTTGCATGCTGTTGTTGGCAGAATTTGGACTTGTTTATGTTTTAGCCTATTCAAAAATAATAATTTCCTATACGTTTCCCATGTGCCAAATGCTAATAAAGTCACCAAGTCACAGTTCTTTTCTATTCCATTGACAGTTGGTACATCTTAACAGTTGCGCACACTACGTCACTCATTGAAATACACCAATGTACAACACTCTAGTTGTAATTATTGCTAAAACCAAGTGCTTATATATACCACACAAAGAAAAAAACCTTTTAAATTACTACTACACCATTTCTTATGACAACTGCCACATACACTGACACCTCCACAGTTGTTGAACCGCCCTGGCCCACCACAATCCTCTCATTATGTTTCTGGTTCCATAGCATTTTTATTTGGCGTTGGTGTTAAGAGTCGATAAATTAATTAGCTGAAAACCAGAATGTATGTCTCACCAAGCCATGCCTTTTTAAGCGTTTTGTCTAAAAAACTTTTGGGAACACGGAACACCCTCCCTCCCTTCCACATTCCTCATTTCACACATAACCTTTGTTAAGTTATGGCAGAACATATTACTTACCTGGTAATTTATATCTAAAATGCAAATACAGCGAATGAACTTAAATCAGTCACTGGTAATCATTTCATTTAAAAATGGATGCAAATCTGCCAGAGATTTGGGATAAATCCCCTGGGCTGCATTAGTTTTATATATACACTGTATATATATATATATTAATATATATATATATATATATTATAACAATAACCTTTTTAGAGAGTGTTGTTAATCCAGAAACATTTTTAGAGGCTCTTAAAATACAACATTTATAAACAATATTATTGTTATAAAATTCATAAATAAATAAAATAATGTTGCTTACACATAGTGATAAATGTAAGCTAAGGATTATATGTGTAAGTTATTAATTACAATGAAATGCACCCGGTAGTATGAAAACATACAAAAGATACCAAACCGTTAAACAATTAAAAATAAAAAAGAATACCAAATTTAAATGTCCATTTGTAAGAATTGTTTTTCTTTTCTTTTTTCATTTCACAAAAAAACTACCATGACAGATGTATTTAAAACTGATCATATTAAAACAAAATATCTTAATGTTCCACTCTCTCTTAAACTAAAACCTGAAAACATTACCTACTCTATGGGCTTGCTTTTGAGATAGTTAAATGCGTCGTTGACTCCACAGGCGATAGTACTACCATCTCCGATTTGGCCTTTTTCGTATACCAACAGGTCGCCATCTTGAAGTGGTTTTGATGCTTTGAGCATACTATTAACGCAACACAAACGCCGCGCTGTTACTGGCCAACAGATACCTGAGAATCAAGTTGCATTGTAAACAGCGCAGCGACTTGCAATGGAGGATTGAGTTGTTGACCCTGATGCATGTAAACTGATGACTCCTTGAGTCCTCGAATTTAATTTGTTAATTTCCTAAACTTTCTCGAGTCACATTTTGTGGAGTTCATAACCAAGAATTGTAGTTGCGGATTCCACGCACACTAATACCGCAGCTGCTTACGAAAAGGCGGGAAAGTTCTCATAAAAAAGCTGGAAATGCTCAAGCGCTGTTTTGGAGCTGTCTTTTTATCTGTCGTTCTTGTTTGCGACGAATGCACACGCGAGAAAATAAAAATATAATTATTGTTTGCTTGATGTTTTTATGCGCTAAATAAGTATTAGTTGTGTAATCTTAGTTAGCCTGATTTGTCTTACATTATGATGTTAATTGCTATGTCAAATTATGCAATGAAATAATTAACAGATGTCAGAATTTCTTGTTATATATTATTATTAGCTTGTTTGTGTACTAATTACATAATGTAATTTCTTAACCTTACTATTACTATAAGGTGTAGTTATAATGATATTACACTATGTTGTTATAATGTGTTGTTGCAACTATAAACAAATTATGTAAGTAAAATGTTTTTACAATACAAATAACAGAATTTACTACATTCATATCATTTAATTGTATTTTAACCCAATATTCTACCGAGAGCAAAATTAGTAATTGATTTGTCCACTCGAAATGTGAATTAGTAAAATAACTATGTTATTGTAATCTTGTTATAGTACTGCATTATTGATATATTTTTATGCAAAATAGACAATAATAATTATTGGTTAACATTATTTAGTCAGATTTATATTACACTCTTACAATACAAGGCACTTTTGTTGCAACATCAAATAATGTAGTGAAATATAGTGAATGTTAGATTTCTTGTAACATTATATAGTTTGTTTGGTAGACTAATATTATTATTATTATGTTACCATGGTGGCTCCCTTGGCAGTGATGTTAATTGGAGTTTCCAGACCGTTTACATATGACATTTTGTGGTTGGCTAAATTATATAACATGCCGTGTACTTGTAAATATATGTAATAAAAAAATGTCTTTCATTCATTCTTATAAAAACCACTGGGTGAGGCTACAGTCAGGGTAAAACCTCTGACCTCCAGGTCACAAGGCACTCACTTGTCCAATAAGGTACATGAGATGTAACTGCACATTGTCTCAATGCTAAATTGTTCACTTTTACTTGAATCAACTTTAAGAAAGAGAGAAATGTCGACGATTATTTCTAATGTTGAGGCAGCAAAATTTTGTATTCGGTTTATTTAATGTTAAAGCCGGCGGGCACAAGAGATCCCATGGATGGCATGAACAACTTGTCACAGAGTGGTGGTCTCTATCTTCAGTCTGCCATCAACAGTGTGGTTTATACTGATTACAGACTAAGATTGAGATATGCTTCAATGTTTGCCGTCCAATCAATGTTGAACACTGCGCAAACAGTGTAATCGACACCTGAGGAACGAAATGCACTATTTCAAAGGCTGTCCGACAAACATTGTGTTTCTGAAATTACAATGTGCTGATATTGACCTGCTGTGCTATGATTTTATGATGAACAAGATTGTGTATAGAGACGCGCTCCTGCAGACATGGTCTGTGTGTGCGTTGTGTTGCGTGGTGGCGAACGGTCATCGAGGGGAGTGGCGACGAGTGTTTGTGTGTCATATAGCCCTATCTATGCAACAATGGTCACATGATCCGAGTCACTGATCCCTGAATGTCATCTTGTTCCGCCTGTCAGCGGTGCGTTATCATAAGACACTGCCACATTGTTGCCTCATTGGACGTCATCGTTTTTCTGACAAAAATATGCATGCCGGTGTAATCTGATGTTCACCAACGAAGACTACAGACGCCATGTCTTTGCTTCGGTGAGAGATTCGATCGCTTTGAATGCGCCATAGCTCTGTTTGTGTGTTTTATACACGTTGTCATGCTGGTTTGTCGAGAGATGCCATCGCACGGTATGCATGGTACGCACACCTTCATGTTGCGCTGAAGGCACGTCGCTAGTGATTTAATCCGCATGCAAATTCTTAATTTTGACGCAAATGGTTCGTTCAGTGTCTCTCGGCGATTTTTCGCCGATATTGCAAATAGTCATTATTGGCACTCAACTTTGGTGACCTTGTCGAAAAATCACCGAACTACTCGTGACCTTCCAGCGCGTGATACTCGCCTCGTTTCGTTGATGAATCGCAGACTTTGTCAAATCATTGCCTGATGGGCGAGACAGGTGGCGCTGCGTGTACGCGTAGCATTACATAATGTGAGAAATCGCCTGGTTTACTAAGATAACAAACTTATTAGTTTCATCGTTAACCGTAAATACATCATCACATGAATAGACTATATTTAAAGATTTTCCAATTTTACTCCTAAATCATTATTGATAAAAAATCAGAAATGGTATTCCATGAGGAATAAAATAAAATAGTAAATAAATAAGTTTATAGCCCCATCCACATTAATTAGCGGTTCATTATTGGGATAAACAAGCTGCTCTGTAATGGTATTTTTGCAACTTAGATAGTAATTATTTTAATAAATATTTTACAAAAGCATTCATTTAATATTTCCAAAAGAAGGCATAATTTGTCAGCTGCAATGTTGAGAACTAGGCCTTGGTATTTTCGTGGTTCGACACAGACTGTCTTGAGACTTACCTATAGGCAGTATGTTATAAGCACACCTGTACAGACACCTGCAAAGTGTCGAGTATCAGTAGTTGTCTGTCTTAGGTCTTGTCCCAGCACACTGGGAGCAGACTGCATAGATTGAGTGAACCCTTCCAGAGGTACCCTGTCAATCATTGATTCCTGCAGGCCTAAGGCAGGCCCTGTTCACTGTGACTGGTGAACCACCAGGAGTTCTCCTTCAGCTAGTTTATTCAGCTCTATATATTCTGGAGCAGTGTCTTCTGGAAACCTGGAGATCGGCAGCCATCGTGTCTTAGAAGGTGAAGTGATGGCATAGTTATGTTGCTGATGACATTTGTCATCTTTGTTGTTGCATTACATCATCATAATCACCGGTGTTGTTGTCATTGTTATAAGTATGCTCATCGTTGTCGCAGTTTTATCAGCAACTAAGCTACTACAATCGAGCTAGTGTGTGTATATGCATTTGTGTGTATATGAGTGTGTATGTGAGTATTTTAACATTTTTCTCCTTCCTTCTTCCTTTCATCTTGGGCACCAAGATTTCAGGGATTAGCCTATGACCTTTCAGCATAACAAAAGTATTGCTTTTATTTTTCTTGATAACTCACCGTTGGTTAAAGATTCTTATCAGTCTTTGAGTTCATACCAAATGTCAGACGGACGTAAACTGATCATTCATAATATTACACATGTTTTCAATGATTGTTCTGAGGTCTGTTGATCAGTTGGGAACGTTTTATGTAACTTCAAATTTACATCGTAACAAATGTCATGTACTAACTAGTACATCATGAAACTGTCTTCGCATCTGAGTGTGCCACCTGGAGGATGCATTTGGGCATTTTTGCAAGTTTTTTTATAATTATCATAATAAGCACCAATTTAATTAGTTATTTTATCAGCTAATTTAGAGCAATATAATTATTGGTAGTCTTATACTTGCTGGGTCATTATAATTACTATGGCTTTATATGTCATTCTTACCTCATTTAATCTATCCCAAAATGTATATTCCATCATACTGCATCGCTTGAGGTATAAAAGTGCATCTTATGGTTATCAAATAGCATCGTATAGAACTTTTGTTGTCAAAATAACACTGCAAATTGCACCGTCCTCAGCTGTTGCTGTGCATGGAATGAACAATAAGTTTGCATGCTAGTGTATTTTGTAGTGCTATTTTTATCACGAAAGGCCATAAAACACAATTTTTGATAATTTTATGTGAACTTTTTGTATCACAAGTGATGTAGCATGATGGAATGAACATTTTGGGTAGTTAAAACATGGCAGGAGTAAAAACCCAATAGGTACAAGATGAGTGCTTTATTTTATATAGAGGATTGTACATGTTGTGTGGTGTGTATTCACTGTTGTGCCATTAACTGTTGTTTACATAGTTATGTAGTGTGTGTTGAATATTGTGTGGTCAGCTTTTGTTTACTGTAAATATGTCTTTATCACATGCACCAGCCTGTTATGTTGATATCTCCCTGACCGCAGCCCGGCAGTGGCTATGTTAGCTGTGTAATGATTGCAGCATTGGCTGCCATGATTTAGATGGGGCTTTCACTAAATGAAGCTTAATTACCAGATAATTGGAGTAATAACTCAGGTCTGGTTAAATATCCATGACAGGTCAGCAAGCCATAAGGCTATCTGGAAACCATTTCTCAGCTGTCGTAGTTACTGCACAAAAGATGAACCATTTTATTTGCCAGTTACTTAGCTGTTAATAGCAAATTAGCAGAAATATTTGTGCATCGGGGAAAAGTGTATTTTCTTTTGAACTGTAAACATGTGAATTGTTTGTAAACAATTTTATTGTAAATTAATTAATATTACTTGATTAGCCACATAACTAAAAATTGATTTGTTGTGTTAACATTTTATTTTGAATTAAAGAATATTTCTTGAACAGCCACTTATGGTAACCAAAATAACTTTGTTACCTTAACACATGGTTTGACAGCACAGTATCACATTATTGTTTGAAACAGTGTACAACATCTGGGTCTAATTGAAAAATAACTTTGTTACCTTAACACATGGTTTGACAGCACAGTATCACATCATCATTGTTTGAAACAGTGTACAACATCTGGGTCTAATTGAAAAATAACTTTGTTACCTTAACACATGGTTTGACAGCACAGTATCACATCATCATTGTTTGAAACAGTGTACAACATCTGGATCTAATTGAAAAATAACTTTGTTACCTTAACACATGGTTTGACAGCACAGTATCACATCATCATTGTTTGAAACAGTGTACAACATCTGGGTCTAATTGAAAAATAACTTTGTTACCTTAACACATGGTTTGACAACACAGTATCACATCATCATTGTTTGAAACAGTGTACAACATCTGGGTCTAATTGAAAAATAACTTTGTTACCTTAACACATGGTTTGACAGCACAGTATCACATCATCATTGTTTGAAACAGTGTACAACATCTGGGTCTAATTGAAAAAAGTGTAGACGTTGATTGTATATTTGTGAAATAAACACAGCAATGAAAATATCCTGTGTTTTTATTAATAATCCATAAGTGTTAAATAAATAACTCAAGTTAAATATAACTCCACAGTGTAAAATTAATCTTAGTCTGGGTGGATTTGTTCCATGAATTAGTTACCTCAACTAGATAGGGATAACTTAAGTCCTGTTAACCCGATAATGAGGTGAACTTGATGTAGGGCAAATTAAACTTTAATAACGACTTGAACTATTCTAATACAGCATGTAGGTCATGCTACTATGGTCGCCGTGATTGTTTTATCTCTCAGCAACTCTCTTTAATGGACTCGTGATAGCAACATGTACTTCTCTAGAAATACTTTCACTGTTTTATATGTGTAGTCAAGAAACTGCTGCAATTTTGTTCCATTTAATATCATTGTGTTTCTTAAGGCAAACAAATAATAAACTGAAAACTTTAAAAGTAAATATAACTGTTTATTGATTGGATGTAGGATTATTTTAAAAGTTGAACATGGAGGTATTAATAATCACTGAGGTAGCTGTGATCACTGAGGAAGCTGTGATCACTGCGCTAACAGTAATAGTGATTACAGAGGTAGTTGTAGCAGTGATCACTACTGAGGTGGGAATAACAGTGAACTCTGGTGTAGCAGTGATAACTGAGGTAGCTGGGATGAATGAGGTAGTTGTGATGACTGACTGATAACTGGGGTAGCAGTGATATCACTGAGGTAGCAGTGATCACTCAGGTAGCAGTGATACTAATTGATCACTGTGGTGACAGTGATCACTGTCGCATGCTGGATGGTGACGTCGTTGTTGGTGTCATGGTGCGTGCGGTAACAGGCCCACTATGTTGATGCGTGACATTAAAATGCAGCAGTAAATGCCATGTTTTATGGCGGCTTCACAGTGAGACTGGCGTCAACGCTGAAAATTCATGCAGTTTTGCAATGTATGGCCGTGAAGGCGTCCAAGCATTTGTCACATCTTTGTGACGACACACACACTGGTATGACTGTCAGTAAGAACAATCAAATACACCACTACATCAACTGGTAGCCTCCCGGTTAGACGGTGGTCACCTGTTGGCTTACGAGAGTAGGCAGGGAGAACTTGTGGACATATGGGAGGTGTTGGGTGGGCCAGGTTTACATCATAGACTCTGTGTTGTGGAAATACTGATGAATTATTGCTATGTTTGATTCCTGCCAGGTAGACAGTGCTGCCCGCCTGCCAGCTCATTAGTGTGTGTCAGATTAAAGCAGGTATCTCGAAGGCCAACTGACATTCTAGTCTGCGCCTCTGATTTACCTATTGCTGCGACTGAGTCTGATTCATCAGCCAACTAGCAGAGTGAAAGCACATCAAAGGGCCCTAATTAGCCCGCAGACAACAGCCTGCAGTCCTCTCACCCCACAATTTATGTCAGAAACAGTTCCTGCCATTAAAGAACTCATGCACATATTGTCTTCCATCAGTTAGCTGTGTGTCGTCACTGGTACGTGTGTTGGTTATGGCACAAGGCACACACAGTGTACATCACAGCACATGTACTGTACATTACCAAAGATGACTCGCATAATGTATAGCATTTGATGTAAAATTGATATGTTCGATGTAGATATAAAATTTTGATATACAATTTTGATGTAAAATTTTGATATACAATTTTGATGTAAAATTTTGATATACCATGTTATTTTTAACATTTATATGTAACCTATCATAGTTTATATCTAACGTAATATGTAAAAATGATATAGATTTACATTTTATATTTAACATATATTATATATATATATAAATTATATAACATACCCCATCTAAAACAGTTTTACTATAAAAAGTACCAATTCTAGATATTAAATAAGGTGATGGGAAATCAAATTAAATGATAAGCCACCAAAGAAAAATTTGTTTTGGATAGGAAATATACTTTAACCTACAACTTTGTTTTCAAGTATTATTTAATGCATATATTTCTTATATTAATTATTATTAATCAATGATGCCCAAGTCTCTTAAAATGGCCCCAAATATCATAAGATTATATATATATATATAAAATATATATATAATATGTATATATATATGTATAATATATATATACATATATATATATATATATGTATATATCTCGAGGCTGACGTCAGCTGATGCACTGCAGTTTACACACGCATCCTTGCCACTATTACCAAACACATACCCAATACGTATATATATATACACAGTGTGTATATATATATATATATATATACACTGTATATATATATATTGCAGTTTACACACGCATCCTTGCCCACGTATGTATATATATATACAGTGTGTATATATATATATACGTATTGGGTATGTGTTTGGTAATAGTGGCAAGGATGCATGTGTAAACTGCAGTGCATCGGCTGACGTCAGCCTTGAGATATTGTCGACCTTGCAGGATTAGCCAGAAGGCAAAAAGTGGTGGCATCTGTTGTGGTCACGCCTCAGTGAGCATTGCTCATATGGCTGCCAGCATTTGTCACTTACCTCAGCAGCTTCACCTACTGCCAAGGTTGAGATCAATGATGTTTCTGGCCTTCACACTGCCCAGGAAGTCATAGTTCAAGCAAGGCCGTCATTAAGTCGCCTCTTGACATGATCTACACGGTCATCAGTGTGAAAATACAAATTCTCAAATTCTGAAATAAATGTCAGTTGTAAAGATGGACTAATGAGAAGGCTGGACCAGCAACAGTCTGAAGTAATAGGCGACAGTGTCAGGGGCATACGCTTTGAAGCCAGCAGATTAGTGCCAACACATTACACGACAGTGGGCTTTCATCCTGCGTAAATCGTATTTAATAACACATCCATAGCTGGCTGGCAGTGGCGTGAAGGTACGACAGCAGAAGTGAATGTGATTCCTCGGCATATGCTTTTCAATTATCTCTTGTCCCGAACATATTCTCAAGTGGAACTTTAAAGTGAGCTGTCTAATGTAAAGGCTAGCAAATGTGTGAGTGTGGACAGGGCTATTCACCCACAGGGGCAGAAAGGGACCAATCAAACAACATTAAAGTGGTGCTAATGTGGGGGTAACTACAGGGGCGGTTTTTACCAATCTACCCCCTCTGATGTCACTGTTAGCAGACAATGTGGATATGGTGGGTATTTCTCACTCAGTTTCATGGATAATTGTGTAGCATGTATTTTGCACTAGGATGGCCAATCACACAGCTGGCTGTGATTGTGCACTGTGCCTATATGCACAGGCAATAATTACATGGGCAATACAATAAAACGTTACACTGGAGGCATGTTGCACCTACCCACAAACGTCTTTATATTGTAGCAGTTTTATTGGGATTCTAGTCTAAAAACTGTGTATGAATTTCTACTAGTAATGTACTGATGAAAAACATTAATATTTTAGAAAATGCACTTTACTTGATACTGATACAAAATTTGTAAAATTCAAGCGTTTAAATCAGCAATAATATAATTCAAACAATATATTAAAAAAAAAATTGAATATTATTCAGTGTTTGATGCATTACATTTGACCATACACAATAGTGTGATGAAAAGATCATAGCTATTTGTGTATTGGATCTATTTGGATGTATTCTACAATACATTTTTTTGCAACTACTGGTACTTAATGTGTATATTTATTATAGTAATTTGCCTGCCATAATGTAATGTTGGGACATACCCTACCATTTGTAGCGACAACTTCTTGTAGTATTCCAGCCTCACACAGTGTGGCATTAGACATGACAAATGTGCAGCCTACACAGTCGGGTAATGAAAATTAGATAAAGCGAAATTACAGAACATCCTGGCGTCAAACATATGGGAAGAAAATTATAAATTTGTCTCTGTTAGGGCACTAAAACTCTTCTACAAGGTGGCTAAGCCAGGGACGCCAATCATTCCATATGCCACAGATGTGTAATGCACTGTAGGAATCTTTATTTGTAAAGCGCCAAAAACGGGTCACCGTTGCAGTGTCTTTGATGCAGTTCATGGAATTCTACAAACGATGACCTCATAGAAAGACATGAATAACTGAGAGGCTGCATGGCTACTTGGGTAGCCCAATAATATAATAATTAATTTGGTTGTGTCAAATACATATATCACTGCGTAGTGACGTCTTCACGTGGAGAGTGGTACAAAAAACACAAAGATGTGTGTCAGTGCGCTGTGCTAGGGTGTGGCACAGTGAGACGCCATCAGTTTCACCACGTACATCTCGATGTAGCAACAGGCAGCTGCTGTGATTTTTGATGTAATTCTGACTTGCGTAACATGTGTAAACTATTGTGTGGTGACAATGCAAGAAGAAATTAACAATGGTGGCAACGTCTGAGCCAAAAGCAATTATTTATGATGAGGACGATTAAGATATGTTAGCAAGGCATTATTGGTTTGAAAGTTAGTTCTAAAAGTGTCTTGTTTTAAGAAATAGTGATATCATCATATGTGTAGATACATACATACTCCAGATTGATTGGTTTAGTGTAAATACTAACTGAAAGACCACAGGACAAAAACTGAGTACATACCCCTTTCATTGGCGTAAATCAGGCAGGGTGTTTATATTTATTTCTTCTTGGCTAGTGTCCATTTTTTTGTATGTAGGTTATCTATTTATTCAAAATCACAAGTACATAAAAGTCAGTCATTTTTAGGATGTTAAATTTTAGTTAATGATTACATGGCAGGCAGCTGAAGAACACTGATTGATTAATAATTGGATAGCAATGAGACAGAAGAACGATTGGGTGTGCAATGTAATGTCTATATCAAGTGAAATAGAGGCAGGCCTACCCTGGAGACAGTAGGTTATGCTGCAGCTCAATATTGGTTTATATAAAATTTACATAAAAATGTCGATGTACATTTTAGATATAACATTTAGATATAATATTTAGAGTAACACGTTTTGTATTAAATTTAGATAAAAAATATACAAAATTTACTTAGATATAAAATGTATATATTTATTACTGCCAACAATTATGTCTTTATGATTGAAGAAACAGAAACTACCAGGTACACCACCTGTTACTTTGTAACGGATCCAGTATTTTAAAATTATTGTAGTGTGATTGCAATCATTTATTTTTTAATTAATGTGTTTTATTAATAGTAATTACCAGAAATAAATATTTTAAATCAAACATTTAAAATCAGATTTTAAAAAGATTCCCTTCCAGCACAACAAATTCAGATGTCCGGGGGACATGGAAGTCTTTGTCTTATCGATTCCAGCCATGTTATCTCTGTGTCCTGCACTTATCATTTATCAGTTATCTCTTAATTTTGTTTTTAGACATATTCACACTGCTAGCATTTACACAATCAGTAAGTAATTTGTTCCATTCTTCTATCGTCCGTATTCTTGTATTCACTGTAGATGTTTTTACTAAAGCTGTTTCATGTCTACCATTTCTTTTGCCTTCCTTAAAATACTTCTATCAATGTCTTTATAACCATTCAGTATCTTGAATAATAGCAGTTATTTGCTGTCGGCTAATCTCCTCTATCTTGTGTTGTTAAACCGCATTATAAAAAATGGCAATCACAAAACCACAAACCACAAAAAGGCAATATCTGATCGTTTTTATGGTAAAATCGAGTTATATGTTTATAAACTATATCTACAGCTGTATTATTCTGTTTTGCAAATTTCTAATACCTGTGGATGAAGTTTATCAAAGACTAATTTTCCTTGGATCACCATGTTGACATCCCCTTCTTGTACTATGTTCACAACCCGTTCCATTTCCATATACAAAACACCTTATACTATGTTCACATCCCCTTGTACTAGGTTCACAACCCCTTCCATTTCCATATACAAAACACCTTATACTATGTTCACATCCCCTTCTGGTACTAGGTTCACAACCCCTTCCATTTCCATATACAAAACACCTTATACTATGTTCACATCCCCTTCTTGTACTATGTTCACAACCCTTTCCATTTCCATATAGAAAACACCTTATACCATGTTCACATCCCCTTCTTGTACTATGTTCACAACCCCTTCCATTTCCATATACAAAACACTTTATACCATGTTCACATCCCCTTCTTGTACTATGTTCACAACCCCTTCCATTTCCATATACAAAACACCCTACACCATGTTCACGTCCTCTTATACTACCGGTATGTTTACAATCCACTCCTTTACCATATTCACAATCCATTCCTTTACAATATTCACAACCCCTACCTTTACCATATCCACAACCCCTTCCTAAACAATATTCACAATCCTTTCCTGTATAAAATTCACAACCTGTACATTAACCATACTCACAGCTCATTCCTGTGCTTCAACCCATTTAAGCTAAACCATCTATAACACCATTACAAATCATGATACAAACAATGGCAGACAACATGCGCATTCTGACGAAAACATGTTCATTTATAATTGAGGGTGTAGAATTGCAGTTCAACACACACACACACACAGTTGCACCAGAATCAGTCTAGCCTGGATAGGAAATAGATGACTGTCTGCGCAGATTGTCTACTTGGATTATTTATAATGCAACAGGACTTTTTTTGTTCATTTATCTAAATATCTTTATTTGACAGTGACCAGTGCATAGAAGCCACTTACATAAAGTATGGAGCATAAAATAGAATAAAAACCAACTTGACATTAGTAAGTTGTTGGAGTATGCACGCTTACTGTTAGCCCAGCAGGGTGGCCTAAAACAACCACTACCACCATACCGGTCAAAAAAGTTTTATATGTGCTTATTTGACATTTGGAGACACAGCGCCAAGCTTAACAAGCAGTGCTTACATACAGCACAGAACAAAGCTGAATTACTCTACATTTCTTCTATGGCAGTACTCGTATATATATATATATATATATAAATTCAGTTACGTTTTTAGAAAAAGCAGACTTTTTATGCTGAACATGACCTCAGCTGTAAAGTTACTAAGTAGATTGTGGTTGCGCAGAGTACATGTGTATTTACAAACATATGTTTAATGTTATTTGATAATCATAGTTGTACTTGTTATTTCTCATAACTTAGTCAAATTGGCAGTCTGATATTTAGTGTATTAGTAACCATTTTTTTGTTTATTGGGAAATTTTGGTGAAGCCAACAATCACATTGTGGCTTAGAAATAGGCTCACATAAAAATAGATGTAACCAAATGATATGAACACCAATAATGGTGACATGTGTGCAGCATGTATTTAGTAAAGTGACTATGATAAATAAGATTGTTATTAAACATAAATAGGTATTTTAAAAATGGTGCAATGTAGTGATACTGTGTCATAAAATAGTGCTAACCTCACTAAGAAGGACATTATCATCCGATTGAAGACATATAAAGACACACTTTGATGTTGGGCATGTTATGGTGACTGCTCGTTAAGTGATCTCTCTGGTGACGTACCATGTGGATGTATTGTCTGCAACAGTCTACAGTCTTACTCTTAAAGCGCAAGGCTTCAGCTAAGCCCTTGAAGAGCTGAAGATGACAAAGTATTGTATGAATGGAGTGGAGAGTTCTGATCAAACAATTAGCATCCTAGGGGAAGGGATTTTAGGATTGTCCTCGTCTCAAGGTGTTAGCCAGAGGGAGATATCAAAGCAAAAGTGTTAGCTGTGGAACAGGTTATGGATAGATGAGTAGTAGTTTTCTTAGTCAGTTTGTCAGCTCTGTGTTAGCTCTCTAATGTGGGTTAAGTCAATTGAAGACTGCGACCAGAGGGGGTAGATGGTAATACTGGTGGGGTGAATATTGATGGTGGGGTAGGACGGTACTGTGGTTGATGCGTTCAGTCTTGTCTTGACATCTACTACCTTGCAAACTCCACCCTAGTTGAAGAACCCTCTGAGGGTGGTGTTGCTCCTATAGTGAATGCCAAGGGGCGGCTGAGGAGAAAAAACTATGGCAATGGTGAGGGGGTAACAGCTGGAGGTAGAGGGAGGGAGGTCGTTATTTCTCTGGCTGGTGTCTCTGTAAACAACTGTCTGAGGAGACAGTGAATCAAACACTAGCCATGAGTGCGTACAGCAGACACCTCTGAATGTCAGCAGAGGTGACACGTGTAGCGGCAAGTTGTATAGGAGTAGAGTAAATAGATAAATTAAACGACTTCTGTTTGCCTGAGTGGTTTATATCTTAGCTTATCCTTTTTAGCAGAGACAGTACAGACCACATTTGTCTTGCCTAGTTGATATTTTATATCCTCTGAGGATGTCGATGCTGTAAAAGTCTTATTATTATATGATGTCAAATATAATACCTGTTAATAGAGTCTGTTAGGTTTGTGTTATTCTTACCTGAAAGTCTACTAGAAAGTTGAGAAAGCTATGAGAAATTACAAGCGCAATGAGGGTAATCTTCTTATCTTATTAGTAAAGTTGACTGGTGACTGTTATAGGTGTTTGCTGTTCACACTTGCAGTATGCCCTGTGCAATATGACCTGTGCAATATAGCTGTTCAAATCACATTTCAAAATTATACATGTTGAATTATAACTGAAACTGGTTTGTTACTATTGTTTTAAACCTGCATCACAACCCACTGCATCACAACCCACTGCAGCACAACCCACTGCAGCACAGAGAACAATCCCTAACATTGAGTTTAAATTGGCTAAATTCAATCATTAGGAGTGAAATAAATATCAAGTTGTACCTTTGCAACATTCATTCCACAATAATTGTACTCCATAGTGGTGTAATATCACATGACCATGTCCAATTATGTGTTAATGCTACTACTACTACAGACAGACAGACAGACAGACAGACAGACAGACAAACATAATTTTTATTTATAAATAATTGGATATGTATGGATAAATCCAATTGTACAATATGGTATAATAATAATGTACATTATCGAGTATCGAATTGAGTATCATAATAAATGTACAACTTGGATATGGGAGATTCCTAATAAAACTAAAAAGTAGCTCTCATAGGAGCCACCCTGGTAGATGGTCAATGAGTTTACTTAATGCTAGATTAAGTAAATTCCACCAACATCTTTTTAAATTACAGTTGTATGCAAGTTGCAAAGGTTCGATCTGATATAGTATGACTGTTGGATGATGATGTTGGTTTCACTGTGTGTCACTGTGTCTCCTTGTCTGCAGCATCCCTGCAGGAGCGCTATGCGAGGGAAGGGCGTCACCACCTCATCAGTCATAACCACCACCTCTATGCCGAGCCAGCCTTCACTGACACAGACTGTGTACTACAGGTAGGAGAGCCTAATCCCGCACCCCACCAACAAATACTCCCAACCCAGGTGGAAGAACAATCATAGTGACACATCTAGACAGTGGCAGAGAATAAATAACAATACAATCTTAATTATCTTCTTTTCTGGTACTCCATATTCTCTCCTGTAGCACATTCATTGGCATTATGAAATAACTTATCCCCCTTTAATGAAATGTTAATTACTTAATTAAATTTGGCAGGGATATCTTGATATTTCTGCATTATAATTTAGACATTTATTTACTGTAATTTATTTAGTTAATTTTAGCAAACACTCATATTTATTTAGATTGAACAGGGACTTTTATATTTCCATGTTATAATATGGATATTTACAATGGTTTACTTTACGAATTTTAACACTCATACTTACTGAAATGGAGTTGGACTTTTTCATATTTCCACATTAACATTTATGCATGCATTCTATTGTTTACTATATTAATTTGTTCTATTCATTGTCAACTTGTAGCTATTTTAGTTTCTGACTTTACAACGAGACTGGACTATTGTTTTATATTTTGTGATTTATGTTATAGGCCTTGAGCGGGTTTTTGTTCGCTGTATCCAGCGATGGCGAAGTGTTCTTTGCATCACGTACAGTTGAGCAATATCTCGGCTTTCACCAGGTAACATATTACTCTAATTTATCATTGATGTCATAGGAGGGGCAACATAAATAACTTGATTTCCAGCTACTGCCATAGCCCCATGGGGTGAAGCTATACAGCAACACCTCACAAACTTACCTGTCGACAAACTGAAACGGGACCCGAGATTGTTTGATGAAGATTAAGATAGATAGTAGCCCATTTATTGTATCAGCGATGCATACATCAGCCATTTGTAAGGCTGCGGCAACGCCAGGGTGCAACCATCACCTCAAAGATAATTGTTCTTTGGGAAGACAGAGAACTAAAGATCCTAACGTGGTAAATGCACTACAATGCAGCAGCCCCATTTATTGCATCGGCCATAGATATATCAATGTATGAAGTGAGCGAATGAGGTCTTCGTTGCAAGCATTGACAGCAGGAGTCTGTATAGACCCGATATCATTAATAGCATCTAAACATCAGTATCTTGGTAAACATGGAATTGGATGGCTATGTATTTGTTGTGCTGCGATGTCTGCATCTCTGCTGGAGATATATCGTCTGATGGAGTAGTCACATGCGATGTAGACAGAAAGTGAAATCTGTCTTCGAGTCGAGATTTATAATCTAATACGGGATCGAGCAAAATAGCTTATTTGATTTTACACAAACACGTGTCTTTGTGCCGTAGACGTATTGAAACATTAATATTGTGAGCAAATTGTAATAAATGTTTGGCATTCATGATACAAGCTGTGGTTTTGTAGAAATAGTCGTAAATTTCGTCAGTGGCTGTAGCACTTCCACTGAAACCATTCAGGTAATTGTCAAAGTAAATCAACTTGTTAACCAAAGAGCATTTGGTCTGAAAGTGCAGTGACTTAGGTTGTTGAAACGATAGCATTCTGAGAACTTCCAGCTGCTGCAGTTGGTAAGATGTCCAATCATGAGCACGCCCTCGTCATATGTTGAAACCAGGACACTAAGTTGATTTAGTTTTGCTGATGATGAAATTAATGTCTGCATACCGAGGTGTCAGTGTCATGCGATGTCGGGATTCTGTGAAGCGCTACGTAAAATGGCTCTAAAATCAATTTGCTGTGAAGCATAATTAAATTGCTGTGACCATTGTGTTAAATTTGTATTATCAGAAAGCACGCCATGTGCAAGTTACTTGCGCCAAGTAAGTCTCTTTCTCTGTCACTTGTGAGGAAGCCGCCTAATGAAATCAGCAGTCGGTTCAATGATAGTTTGCGTTTTCATAATTTCTCTTGATGTGTGGATGTTCCCATGTTGCTTCCCCACTAGTTGTATTGTCTGGTTGGTCATGGCAGGTGTTCGTTTAGATTGTTGTTGATGTGAGAATTAGGTGGATCTTTGGTGGTTGGGTTGGATCATTATCAAGCTCTTTACTTCAGTTAGTGACATGTCACTGTGTTTGGTGGTGTTAGAATCTTTTGGTTGACTCATTGTGTTGTTTTGTGGTTTTGGGTCATTGTCTAAATTGAATGGTTGAATCATTGTGAATGGTACTTTGTGTTTAATGGTGTTGGATCATTATAATGAAATTCATTTAGTGAGTGATTTATTGATGAACCTATTCGATCAGTTCTGTTTAACATTGATTTGCAAGTTTACGTAAATTTAAAAGTTATGAATTGTAGTTAAAATGTTTTGAAGATATGTGATATAGGATTTTTATTTTTTTATTTTTTAATAAAAGCTAAATCATGTGACTAGATGAGTGTATCTGTGTCAAGGCGATGCAAGAAACTTTAGCTGAGATACAGTGAACAGGCAATCATCGATTCACTGCGTTGGGTGTAACATAAGAGTTCGAATAAATAATGAAATGTACCCAAGTAGTTCTTAGTATCCACTCTGTGAATGCAGTTGAACGCCCATCAGTCATCACCCCTCCTACCCCATTGTTGCGTCTCTACATTTATAACACATACAAGAACAACTCAACACGTTTCGCACATTTGTAATTTTTTCTGCAGTCCGACATCATCCACCAAAGTGCGCTGGAGTTGATCCATTCGGAGGATCGTGACGAGTTCAAGTCGCAACTCAGCTGGAGGTCACGGCTTCCTCAGGACCACGCCGACATGACCATACAGCAAGTTCTCATGCCAGGTAGGCTGGTGTCGCCATCTGCCGGCACACGTATGCACCACATTGTTTTATTGGCATCAGTTGAGTTTTTCCTTGCTTCCAAATAATTGTGTATATGTGATGGCACTGTTAATTAAATACACTGTATAGTTTTCTATAATAAGGTATGCTATTAATGATAATAATTAGGCCACTTAATTAATTGACACTTTTTTATTTCTGGTGTAAACTGGATGTTTATCTTTAAATCTAACGAAGAATAATAAGTTTTATAATTATGCTTTTTTTGATAAATTGATAACAATAAAGTTCACATTTACTGGTAATTTTGTCTCAAGATTTGTTTATATTCTTTCTGGACATTTCCATCTCAGACTAAATGTTATCTTTGTTTATTCGCACAAAATATGATTTGCTTGATGATTCCATATGGAAGACATACAACAGTAGAATGTTTTTGCAGACAACTACACAACAAATTTATGTACGCATTAAAGAGAATTGGCGAAACGACAATGCCACGCGTCATTTTTTTAGCCTACTTTTGGAGGGTGCCTTTGAATTGAATGGAAAGATGTCAGTGGAGCTGCACTATAAATCTTGGGCTTGGCTTACAGACTTACATGTACCCCACTACATACACTTGACGTCATACACACCCTTCAAACCATCCCTCCACATCTTGGATGCACAATAAATAGGAGAATAATTATATATAGGACAGGTATGTCCAAAGGAGATGCAAAGATGACTTTTGTTGAAATGCCAACCCAGTTAATTATGAATTATGCTTGGATACCGGTTGTGTTAGTTTTTTCTGCCCATCAGACCACATTCATTCCACGTCGCTGCGTCTTGCACTAATAAGATCGCAACTGAGGGTTTTTCCAGATATTTATTGCTTGTGACGTGTTGCACTAGAAAGGCCATGGATGACATTGTCCAGTTTTTATTTGGTGATCTACATGACTTGTGTCATCACATATTGCTAGGTGTTGTTGGTCTGATGTCACTGTGGTCATTGTGGTCAGAATAGGGGTGTCATTGACCCTAACATGTGGTAGTCGGGTCATACTATGGTTTGACACGATATATTTCTTATTCTTATCATTTGTAATCACTCAAGAGTAGAACTACCCTATTATTTTAAACCAGTGTCACCACGTTTTGCATCAAACATTTATTTCATGGAAAAGTAACTTTTCACCATTCTACATCAATCTCATTATCATATAAAAAAAACAGCTGTTCATTAGATGGACATATCTTTTTATATTCGGAATAGGTAAAATATAGTAGAGAAATTAAATTACCTTATATGTTGCAGTGATTTATTGTGTCATGTAAGCGTGTCTTGTCTTTCAGAAAATGCCCATCTTCTGCATCGGTGCTTCACGGTACGATTTCGCTGTCTGCTTGACAACACGTCTGGTTTCATCGTAAGTTGCGTCTTACAAGAATTGTCTCTGCACTTTGGCCTACTGCACCTGCCCGTTTAACTTGGATTGTATTAATACACTCATGTTTTATGCTCACTTGAATGATGATGGCTTTTGTGAATTCTGCTGCTTTCCTGAACCAACCGATTATTGTATATACTTCTGTTGTTAGTAAGTGATCAGTCAGGCATATAGAACGTAAAAAACATTATATTAACTACAGACATTATACTATTCTCTTCTGCTGGAAAAGAAGATAACAGACATGTAAACTAATATATACTTTCTCCTCCATCTTATTGATTTACTATGTAAAGATTTTATGAGTAGCCTTCTCTACTAGCTACTTTTATATAAATAACAATCCCTTGAAGCCTGTTGGAGAACACATTATTAGTACATACATTTTCCAACATATACCAAAATACACGAAGGGTTTCTTGGCAAAACATTGTGTATCCATTATCCTTTTTAACAAAAAATAACTTCTTTGCTTCGTCCTCATAGTATAATTGTAAATTAATACATGATATCGGAATATCTTAATAATACAAAATCATACCAACTGATAGCATTGGCCGAAATCTTTTTTGTACATTTCAATTATGAAATTTCGCCCAGTCAAAACACCACCCAAATTGGCATTTAACACGTTTTGATCTGAAGCCCGTGACATCCACTATGTAATACTACAAGAAGACTTGTTTTTGGAGATACGCTCACAAACACCAAGTCAGTGTTACCTAATGGGGCAGAGATAAATAAACACATTGAGATAATCATGTCAACATTATAGTGATGATTTCTGATTGGCAAGTTTCAGCACTATCACGCAGAAGGAAAGTGTAATAATTGGTATGGCTTTGAGTTGGACACCGTAAATTGTTTCCTGTGTGGCCAGGAAAGACCAGTAGGCCAACTACTGACCTGTTCACTTCCTTAATGGTCGACTGCACATGATATGTCGTGCAAGACCTGCATCGTCTCAGTTCCCCCGCTACCCTTTTCCTAGTAGTGCCGTAAATGATACCGCAATTTGTAAGTGTAGCTATACAATTAAGCAGTGATTCAGTGGCTCATAATAGATGTCTGTTGCATGTTTCACTGTTAGTGTATTTCTAGGGGATCTTATTTCACATGCTTCTTATGAGAACATCTTAGCGTTGATGTACTGTTAAGCTTACTGTAAAGTTTGTTTCACAGAAGTAATGGCAGTGTTATGTTTCTGGTTAAAACAGGACAGTATCGTTTAAGAGTATGGAGTTAACAGCATTTAAGAGAGTTTATGGAAAATATACTATGGGTAATTTATCTTAACCAAAATGTTGAAAGTAGTATATGTATTATACACATATACAGCTGAAATGTTCACAGAAGGTATGCTATTTAAACGTCATGTAATACTCTGTGAGTATTTCACTGCAGAAATTTAGATGTACATAAGCTTTAAAATTATATAAATAAAATTAATAGCGGTGTTATGCAAATTGACGTCAAGATTTATTGTACATTTGAAACGGCACACCCCGGGTATTTGGAAAGGTTGAACTCTGCCATATCGTTGTAACCAAGTGTTATAATAAAGGTCTGCAGAAATCAGATGCAAAGATTTATGCTCATAACAGTCAGTGCAGTGAATAGGTTATTCATTGGCTAAAAACCATGGCAGAGCCCAGGTGTTAGGCAGCGTATTGTGTGTGTTTTATGGGGCAGGCAGCAGGTCATAATGGCCGCTCATTGATCTACAAGCCACAAGGAGTAAGCCACCTGGTTGCCGCACCAGCATATTTCGTCGCTGTCAAATGTCACCATATTTATGGCAATAATACGAAAGCTTTTTTAGAAAGTTGCTAAGTTCTGTGATGTTTGAAGTAGTAAATAAGCATGCTGTAGAATATTATGTTTTATCAGTGCCTTTGTGTAATTGTTATTTCATGATGCATCATTTTGTACATTGAGGTCCAGTCACAGTGCATGAAATAGTAAATGATTTTAAAATATTCTACAGGAAGACATAGTACCAAATAATAACAAAATGTAGATTAAATTACATATATTGCGTAATGATTTGTTCTGTATGTTGATGACGTTGCTTGTGTAAGTGGCATTGTTCACATTATCAACCACATCGTATAACATGATGATGGATTGTGAGTGCACCATGGCTTTGTTTATTGTATTGTAATGAGACACACTGGCCACAGAGTGTGGTCATTTGCATGGTCATTTACGCACTGGTCAGTAAGTATAGTGTGACTCCTTGGACACAGGTCAGGGTCTTTGCTGACTAACGGGGCCAAGAACAGCAGAGATTATGAGAAGATTGAGAGACCATGGAGTACAGTAGAGAATGGGAGAAGATTGGAGAATGGGAAAAGTTTGAGAGATTACAGAGAATTGGAGAAGATTGTGTGACCACAGAGAATGGGGGAATATTGAGAGATCACAGAGAATGGGGGAAGATTGAGAGATCACAGAGAATGGGAGAAGATTGTGAAACCACACAGAGTGGGAGAAGATTGAGAGACCACAGGGAACAGCAGAGGATGAGAGAAGATTGAGAGACCATGGAGAATGGGAGAAGATTGAGAGACCATTGAGAATTGGAGAAGATTGAGAGACCACATATAATGGGAGAAGATTGAGACCACAGGGAACAGCAGATAATGAGAGAAGATTGAGAGACCATGGAGAATGGGAGAAGATTGAGAGACCACAGGGAACAGCAGAGAATTAGATAAAATTGAGAGACCATGGAGAATGGGAGAAGATTGAGAGACCACAGAGAATGGGAGAAGATTGAGAGACCTCAGAGAATGGGAGAAGATTGAGAGACCACAGGGAACAGCAGAGAATGAGAGAAGATTGAGAGACCATGGAGAATGGGAGAAGATTGAGAGACCACAGGGAACAGCAGATAATTAGAGAAAATTAAGAGACCATGGAGAACGGAAGAAGATTGAGAGACCACAGAGAATGGGAGAAGATTGAGAGACCACAGAGAATGGGAGAAGATTGAGAGACCACAGAGAATGGGAGAAGATTGAGAGACCGCATAGAATGGGAGAAGATTGAGAGACCACAGGGAACAGCAGAGAATGAGAGAAGATTGTGAGACCACCGAGAATGGGAGAAGATTGAGAGACCATGGAGAATAGGAGAAAATTGTGAGACCACCGAGAATGGTAGATAATTGAGAGACCACAGAGAGACAGCAGAGAATGGGAGAAGATTGAGAAACCATGGAGAATGAGAGAAGATTGAGAGACCACAGAGAATGGGAGAAGACTGTGAGACCACAGAGAATGGGAGACAAATGAGAGCCCATAGAGAATGGGTGAAGATTGAGAGACCACATAGACTGGGAGAAGATCGAGAGATCACAGAGAATGGGAGAAGATTGAGAGACCACAGAGAATGGGAGAAGATTGAGATCACAGGGAACAGCAAATAATGAGAGAAGATTGAGAGACCACGGAGAATGGGAGAAGATTGAGAGACCACAGAGAATGGGAGAAGATTGAGAGACCACAGAGAATGGGAGAAGATTGAGAGACCGCATAGAATGGGAGAAGATTGAGAGACCACAGGGAACAGCAGAGAATGAGAGAAGATTGTGAGACCACCGAGAATGGGAGAAGATTGAGAGACCATGGAGAATAGGAGAAAATTGTGAGACCACCGAGAATGGTAGATAATTGAGAGACCACAGAGAGACAGCAGAGAATGGGAGAAGATTGAGAAACCATGGAGAATGAGAGAAGATTGAGAGACCACAGAGAATGGGAGAAGACTGTGAGACCACAGAGAATGGGAGACAAATGAGAGCCCATAGAGAATGGGTGAAGATTGAGAGACCACATAGACTGGGAGAAGATCGAGAGATCACAGAGAATGGGAGAAGATTGAAAGACCACAGAGAATGGGAGAAGATTGTGAGACCACCGAGAATGGGAGAAGATTGAAAGACCATAGAGAATGGGAGAAGATTGAAAGACTACAAAAAACAGCAGACCACAGAGAACAGCAGAGAATGGAAGAAGGTTAAGAGACCATAGAGACAAATAATTGAGGGGGGAGCAGCACATATTTTTTATGTGGCCTCCATCCCATGAATAACTACAAAGGAAAGTTAAATAAGAATTGTATGGCATAGAACAAGAAATTGTGCGATCATCCTCAACAACTGACCAATGTTGACCTCACAGGAAGCATCCAGTCCCCTGTGAAGACCCTCAGAATGACGATCTTGAAAACAATTCATCAATAAATTTACCATCAGCTAAGAGGCAGAACGGTTCCCAAATAGGGCTAAATTTAGCCACATCAAAATATGAATAAAAGTTCTTGAAGCAAATGTGTCAGCATTGCTAATATGTGTTAATTTTTTGTGTGGAAAGTTTTTGATTTAAAATTAACACAGAGAGTGGCATGATCTGCTCAGGGCTCAAAAGTTAGTAACAGCTGCTGTATGTTTGCACTAAATGGGCCTTAAAGTTTTTAGGTGTGAGTTTTATAAGAGTGTAGAATATATAGCTTCACAGTCTTTCAAACAGGCATAAGGGGAACTGGAATTGCAGCTCTAAAAAATCACTGATATAGAAAAAATAGACAACAGTAGTCTTGCATCAGAAACAAGCCTATGTATATGGGAGCTCTTCATTTATGGAATCTTCACAATGAAGGACAAACATACAAAAAGAAATAGTTTAGCACCAAAGGCTAACATAAACTACACTCGTCGTCCATAATATCAGATTTTTTAGATATACCTAATTCAGCAGCCTCAGAGGTTTTTTGAACCATTTTTTCCATAGTACACCTATGTTATTTAATGTCGGCAAACAGACATCTGTATTAGTACATGTACATGACCTATACTTCCACAATTGCGTGCCTTCTTATCACACATTAACCCTCTGAAGACTTTTCATGTAAACTGTTTTCAAGCACATTTTAAGAGAATTATAGGTGTTTTCATGCAGTCTGGAAAGGCAGCAAGTTTTTCATTCTATAACTTCTATTCCATAGACATGATTTAAATGTCTGCCGTTTTTTCGAGCAAATAAGACATAAACAGTTGCTTTGACATCAAACTTGTAAAACCTCTC
Source organism: Paraescarpia echinospica (assembly GCA_020002185.1). Classification (NCBI taxonomy): domain Eukaryota; kingdom Metazoa; phylum Annelida; class Polychaeta; order Sabellida; family Siboglinidae; genus Paraescarpia; species Paraescarpia echinospica. The sequence goes on along the minus strand of CM034542.1, from coordinate 26,516,474 downwards.
ATGATGTGATTAAATGTTGCCCTGTCAGAGACACTGGCACTTACAAGAGGTTGGCTCCGACAAGACGTTAAATCATGGCCTCGCACCGCCCTGTGGAGGGTGAGTTACTGCCACCTGGATGAACGACCCAGCCACTTAACAATGTGTCTTCTCTGCTGTCTTCCTACCGTGCTTCTTTTTCAATTCACATACATCACCTGGCTGTGTGATGGCATTGTCTGTTTTTATACGCCGTGCTTTTTCAACACTCCTGATCACTTGTACAAATTTAATGTGGTCAGTATTTTACAAAATGTTCAGTCATCAGATATTTGGTTTTATGTAGCAGAGTCACTCCACAGGAATCTAACTGTAATAGAGCTAGCACGTGTGTGTGTGTGTGGGGGGGGTATATTGAGCTTCTATTCCTAAACAGTTTGCAACTCGGGCACCACATTTTCTGGCATTTATCTACAACCACAGGAAAGTTTTTTTTATAGAAATTACCTGTGAAGTAATTAAGGGTTCTTGGTGGATATTTAATGTTTTATACACTTGTTATAAATTGCATATTACATATATCAGTTGGAGAAATTTTACATAACATGCAACAATCATAGAAAATGCAGCATTTTGAAAAACGTTTCTGAGTTACATAATCTTTGTTAGTTGTCTGGAATGAATACTTCAAGAAACCGTCTTCTGTATCCGTTTGGATGCTGCAGCCCCTGGTATTATTATATTATCAAACTATGGACTTGGTTGCTTAGTTTCCATGAAGGTGATCACCTTGAGTCACTGATGAACTACCAAGTTATCCCTTCTGGAGGATGGATAGTTTTTGTAATATTTAATTATACTTGCAGACATTGGAGATCAGTGGACGTTTCAAGGTGCTCCTGGGACAAGCGATGAAGTCTGATGAACCTCCTCTGGCCATGTTTGCCCTGTGCTGTCCCTTCGGTCCACTGCCTCTGCTGGACGTACCTCCGCGTGACTACACCTTCAAGAGCAAACACAAGATGGACATGTCTCCCATCTCAATGGACCCCAGGTTAGTGGCACTTTTGGGGCTCAATAATCACAGAATGTTGGAAGTAGACACTTTTTTTAAAGGGCCATAGATTAATCCTTGAAAGTTTGACATCCAAGATACAAACTGTCTAGGAAGAAAACGTTAACATACCCACATGCACGCACACACGCACGCACGCATGCACGCATGCACACACACACACTAACTTGAATATAGTTTAGACACTCACTGTATTCGTTACAGAGGCAAGATGCTGTTTGGCTACGTAGAGGCTGAGCTGGCAGAGAAGGGAGGCTATGACCTCATACATCCGGATGATCTCACCTACTACGCGGCGGCACACGAGGAATGTAAGCACTGTTAGAAATACACATATACAACTACTAAACTGATCAAATATTGTAATATTTCAGCTTCAAAGGGACGCAGGATTCTTTGGTTAATTAGGGGCAGTATAATGTCTCTAGGGTTTAACAACCAGGAGATTAAGAGGAGATATGACGACTATTTCACCAACCTTCTTGTGAGCTCAAAAAGGTCAATTTCGTTCTTTAAAATAATTTTTCTCTTGAACAGTGATCTTGTATACTGATACCTTTTCACCAGGTGTGCCACCGGGACACTTTCATTTGTGAGTCACTGGAATGGGGTCCTCAGTGATATGCCACCGGGGCACTTTCATTTGTGAGTCACTGGAATGGGGTCCTCAGTGATATGCCACCGGGACACTTTCATTTGTGAGTCACTGGAATGGTGTCCTCAGTGATGTGCCACCTGGACACTTTCATTTGTGAGTCATGGAAATGGTGTCCTCAGTGATGTGCCACCAGGACACTTTCATTTGTGAGTCATGGAAATGGTGTCCTCAGTGATGTGCCACCGGAACACTTTCATTTGCGAGTCATGGAAATGGTGTCCTCAGTGATGTGCCACCGGGACACTTTCATTTGTGAATCATGGAAATGGTGTCCTCAGTGATGTGCCACTGGGACACTTTCATTTGTGAATCATGGAAATGGTGTCCTCAGTGATGTGCCACTGGGACACTTTCATTTGTGAGTCATGGGAATGGTGTCCTCAGTGATGTGCCACCTGGACACTTTCATTTGTGAGTCATGGAAATGGTGTCCTCAGTGATGTGCCACCGGGACACTTTCATTTGTGAGTCATGGAAATGGTGTCCTCAGTGATGTGCCACCGGAACACTTTCATTTGTGAGTCATGGAAATGGTGTCCTCAGTGATGTGCCACCGGGACACTTTCATTTGTGAATCATGGAAATGGTGTCCTCAGTGATGTGCCACTGGGACACTTTCATTTGTGAATCATGGGAATGGTGTCCTCAGTGATGTGCCACTGGGACACTTTCATTTGTGAATCATGGAAATGGTGTCTTCAGTGATGTGCCACTGGGACACTTTCATTTGTGAATCATGGAAATGGTGTCCTCAGTGATGTGCCACCGGAACACTTTCATTTGTGAGTCATGGAAATGGTGTCCTCAGTGATGTGCCACTGGGACACTTTCATTTGTGAATCATGGGAATGGTGTCCTCAGTGATGTGCCACTGGGACACTTTCATTTGTGAATCATGGAAATGGTGTCTTCAGTGATGTGCCACTGGGACACTTTCATTTGTGAATCACGGAAATGGTGTCCTCAGTGATGTGCCACTGGGACACTTTCATTTGTGAATCACGGAAATGGTGTCCTCAGTGATGTGCCACCGGGACACTTTCGTTTGTGAGTCATGGGAATGGTGTCCTCAGTGATAAAGCAGCATTTTTTGGGTATTTTTTAACACCTTGAATTTATCAACAGATTCGGTTTAATAATGGATTTTTTTCTGATGAGCTCATTATTTTAGTCAACAGTTCCCAGATCATTATTTTAGTGATTGGTCCCCGATCATTATTTTAGTAAAAGAGGAGATCAATTTGTTCATACAGAAACAAAGAAATAGATGACACAAAATAATGTTAGAGATGGAACAATGTACAATCCATGTAACAGTCTCTCTCACAAAGGAGTATACATGAATGGAACAGAATGACAATGTACTGATTGTGTAAATGGTAGCAGCAGTGAATATGTTTTGAAACAGTATACTTACAAAAACCTTAGAAAGGCATGTTTTACATAATAAATTTGACTCTCGATAAGCCAAAACTTTCCTTGGCCATTTATCATCTGGGGTTCATGCCCTGGGGAGGATCTTCTTGGGCAGAATGTGGCTTAGATGACTGGAAGAAAAGTGAAGCCGTGTACTATGAAAGTAGATGCACTGTGCTGCCATCTAGTGTGTTACATGTCAGTTATTCACTTGGCATGTTGCAGCTCAGTCTCACAGCTTTAATGCATGACAAAATTAAACATGTTTAATTTGGAAAACAACTATTGAAAATTTATTTTGTCACAAATCAGACATTGTACTTAGCCTACTTAATTTGACACCTGCTATTGTTACCGAGTTATTTTGATGTTTTCATTACCCCTGATGAATTCTCAGTACTGTGTAACAGCAATGACTTCTTTACAAACTTGCATGACAAACACAGTCAGTCACCCCATTACAGGGCCTGAAATGTCACAAGAATTTTCTGATGTGATAAAAAAAAGATTTAGAATTATTTTGCAAGCATTAAATTGTCTTCTGCGATAAATATCCTTATTTTTCACACTCGTATGATACATATTTATGAGGCCATATAGCATCTGTGACATCATTAAAAGAAATTCCAAAAAAATGCAGGGATCTTTAGAATGTGGACATATTGTAAGTGCGTAGAAGGCTGACCGACGGTTGATTTACATGCAGTGATAAAGACGGGTAGCTCAGGACTGATCGCCTACCGACTCATGACAAAAGACTTCCAATGGATCTGGCTACAGAGCAGCACCAAAGTCACCTACAAGAACAGTAAACCAGACTACGTCATCGCCACCCACAGACACCTTACGTATGTGCACATTCCATCCCGAGTGTGTGTTTATGGCATAATTTATTAAAATTTTGCAACTCATCTCATATGTATGTGTGCATGTGTACATTCATGCATATGTCATTCGTACATGCATATGTGCTTGCATGTGTATGTGCGTGCATTCATATGTGTATGTGTGTGTGTGTGTGTGTGTGTGTGTGTGTGTGTGTGTGTGCATGCGTGCATGTTTCTTGTGTTAATTTGATTGCTCAAATGCTAATTTGGTCAAGCATTACCATCATATTTGTAAACAAAACTTTGTTTGTTTCATATCTGAGTAACATATTTGTATCATAATTGGTATACATATGGTTAATTTTATTAATTGTTATAAAGTCTGATCCAATATTTCCATAACCATGTGAGTGAATAATGTATGTATTTTAACGTAGGCCTACACATCTCCTTACTAATAAGCACTGTATAAGGTACCAACATTATTATCTCCTGTTATTTCAAAGCAATCATTGTTTCAACTGATGTGAATGATCCACATATGAAACGTGCCATATGTTGAGGTAACTTGTTATCAATGGAAGCCATTACACGTACTATGACACATACTATGAGAGTCACCACCCTAGACACCCATCAAGTTATTCATGTGACCTGTGTTTCAGGGAGGACGAAGGCAGGGAACTGGTGGGGAAGAGGGGTAATGAGTTCAAGTTACCCTACCCCATAATTGACAGCGACCCAACGGGATTGGGCTCCACCCTAGAGGATGAAGAATTGGGCAAGTTGAAATCATCGCGGAACAAGAAATCAAAGACCCAGTTGCGAGATTACCTGCAGGCAGGGCGAAAGAGGAAGACACCCTACAGGGAAGTGTACCCTACCCTCAATGGCTACAACCCCTACCTTAGTCTCAATGGCTACCCTAGCTGCCAGACTGCAGGCGACGTCAAGGCAGAGCTGATGTACCCTTACAGCGGTGGTAACTTCGCCCTGGACAGTGACTTGTACCGTACTGGCTACCACACGTTCGCAGGGTCCATGTACCCTGGCACAGACGGCCTTAGACTGGACGCGGACAAACACAGCTATACGAATGGCTACTACCTGGAGCCACGCCAGTACCAACACACACTGCAGTACCACGGCAACGGCTACTCCGACCTAATGGCCCAGACCTCTAAGTACGGCTACGATGTAGCTAAGTTCAGCTACTGCGACCCCATGAGTAGCTACGGCCTTGACCTGACGAAACGGGGTCACTATGAGAACGAGATCTCGCGGTATGAGTCAGACCTGCGCAAGTATGCTGCCTACAGTGGGTACACGGCTGCGGAGAAAGTGAGTCGCGTCAATGGCACGTACGACACACTGAGGAGCGATGGTTCGCTGGAAAATGGCCGAGACAGTTTGATGTCATGTGGCAGTGGCGTTCCACACAATACTAGTCCGCCATGCTCGCTGTATCGATCCGACACCACCAATGGCACCACCATTGACAGGTACGCCGAGCGCGAGTCGACGCTTAAACTTGTCTCGAGCAGCAGCATGCAGCCACCTGGTGGTGACTGCAGCAAGCAGGCAGCTTTGCCTCTTAACGCTCACATGTCTGTGATCCGACTGGCGAGTCCTAGAACGAAATCACCACGCACCAATGCTACCAGTCTCTATAGCATTGACACTGAATGTTCTGCCTCATTGTCGGCCGACTGCAGTGCTGCCACCTGGCCGACGTGTCGCAAGTCGGCCAACCAGTGTAACAAAGCTAGTCCAGCAGAGCATGGTGCCTCGCCAGTGCTTCAGCAGCCAATGGCAACGACTGAAGTCGTGTCATGCATCGTCCAACCAAATGTGAACAAACAGAACAGTGCAGCGGCCGAACTGAGCTCTGTCATCACCAACGGCAACGGGGTGTTGACAGCACCGACCTCTGTTATTCAACAACCTCTCTCAAGAAACAGGTAAGCTTTTTCACAATATGCTTTTACACAATATGCATATTTGTAACAGATGTCAGTGTTAAATAAAAACAAAATTATTGCACAACTAAGAAATTTGACTCATCAATGTTTCGTGAATCAAGTTTCCTACTTGTGTAATAAGAAAATGTCCTTATTTAATTATTCTTATATTATATATCATAAGGGTCAGTGTTGTCTGATATATTTAGTCAATATATATACTCTTAAAAGAATCTGGCTTCAAATTCACATGCTGCTGTTTCAAAGCTTGGGCAAGTTTGTTCACTCCATATTGCTCTGGTTCACTCAGCTTTATAAATGAGTACCTGGCTGTAGACAGTGGTGGATATGGGTGAATGAATAGTCTTCATTTAGTAATTGAAGTGTGTTTCTGAAACCTTCCCAGAGAAGTCGAGATGGTGTTCAAATGGACAGGTCTGCCAGGGGGTGAAGCATTGTGGTTTGAGCAGTCCTAAGAACTTACCTCTTCTACGTATGACATGAGATTGTAATTGACATACAATATGCATAATATATTTTATTGCAAGACTTCTTTCAGTTTGTCATAATTGCTCACCAGGAACAATAATACACCAGTTGATCATCACTGTATGCATGTCCAGTTTGTAAATTATCTGACACCGACCTACACAGTGATGCAATGTGTTCGCAGGTCATGTGACAAAGAGCAGCCAATCAATGGGAGCATAGCCATCCCCATTGCGAAGTCGTCATCTTGGGTGCACAATCTGCCCGCGGCCTCCTACGACTGGCATCTGAGTGCGTCTGATGCCTATATGTGCCACCAGAGGGCGCTCAGAGGTGACAGTTTCACGACAGACTCGGTGGTAGGCGCGACACATCCACGAACGATAATGGAGACGCCCAAAGTAGGTAAGGATCACTTCGCCCTGGCACAGAAACACTGGGGTGTTTGTTATTGGTGATTACTTCATTCATTACAATTGAAATGAACAATAAGTGAGTGTGTGAGCAGTGGTGAGATGGGAAGAATATATCGAACCCAGTTGAAAATGACAAGACGGAGAGAGTAATTATTAATTAATGTTCAGCAGGATGGAAAGACAAACATCACAAAGGGGTTGAACTAAAGTGTTAACAAGTCGATCATGGCAAAGCATTGGGATTGTATGAGAAAGTGAAACGAAGATTGAAGGAGTGCAGAGAAGAAGAGAGCTAACACAATGAACAGAGATGATGAACTAACAAACTACGACATCCAATTAAAAGCAGCCATTTTGAGATTTATAATAAAAATGCCATCCTCGTTCTGATTCCAGTATCAAAACAAAAACTATTCTAAGCCAGGTATGTTAAATTTGTACAAATGAAACTGCCTCTCCCAAAATATTTCTTCAGAGTTTTGTATTTTTAATATTTAGAATTACTGCAGCCATTGTGTGATGCCAGTGATCAAGTCCCACCGATGTTGATGTATATTGTCCTTGTTTGCAGCTTGCTTCAGTGAAAGTTGGTGAGGCAAGAGTTGAACTACAAAAGGCGCTGTTGACATTTGTGCTGTCAGTGACGTCTACTTGAGTGACCGAGAGGCAACATGATGCCAGCCTACAAGTGACGCGGCAGCGCATTGGTTCTGGGCACGGGCATGCGCATCTTCACGATGCCATGGGGGAGTGGTTTGGTGTCAACTTCCGACACGCTGAATGCCACAGCACCGGCTGCGTTAGGGCGTAGCATACAGAGAGATGCTGACGTTTGTCACAGTCGGTGGTTCTGAACAATGGAGCCGCATCATTGCGGCAGTTTGAGTGGACATTCTTTGTGATAGCGTCGGGACTGTGACTGGTGTCTTTGCACCAGTGAGAGGACAGATATATTTTCAGGAGATTATGATGGAGTCAGCTGAAGTGTACAGTGACGTTGTACAGTGTAGACTGAATATAGTGTTCTTTGTTTTAATCGTCGCCTGTAAAGTGTAGAATATGTTGTACCTTTTTATATGTCGGTAGATGGAAACATTCCCAGGCTGGAGTCTGGGGTCATTGTACCATTAGCAGTAAGCCTGCAGAATCATTCCTTAGGTTATTGTACCATTAGCAGTAAGCCTGCAAAACATTCCATCAGCTGTAATTCTGCAGAAACATTCCTTGGGTTATTGTGCCGTAGGCAGTAAACCTGCAGAAACATTCCTTTCGTTATTATTACTTGACTGTTCGCCTACAGAAATATTCCTTTGGTTATTCTACCATTTTTTGTGGTAAACTGGTAAAATAATTCTTTTGGGTTATTCTACCATTGGTGGTAAGCCTATGGAAATATTCCATAGGTTATTCAGCTATCAATAATAATCCTGTGGAAAAAATTTCTGGGTTATTATGCCATTGGCAATAAGCTTGTCGAAAAAGTACTCGTATTTGGACAAGTTGACCAAGTGTGTTTCTGGTTTAAAGATGTATCTAAGTGACAGCATGTGCTTTTGTTTGTCTGTGATAAAACAAAACGGTCTGACCAAAGTTCTGCATGGAGACGACAGAGTTACATGCTACCTGGGATGTGATATACGTAGATGTGACATTGGCCTTAAACCTGAAACATTGTGTAGGCCTTATTTATTGGTACACCACAGTTCATCAGCCAATACCATGACAGTCAGTTGCAGCAACTGGACACTGCAAGAGATAGTTATGCCTAGAAATAGTATGCAGTGTGGCAGTTGTCAGAGTTACACATACAAATCCCACCAACATTCCGAATGACAGATTCAGTGAACAGTTTCTTTTTAATCTTATCATGTGCAATATTAAAAAACAAACTATCTACAGACTTTGCTATGTTCATGGGTGTTACATAGCAGTTATTAATTTTGCTGTAGGATTTTTTGTGTGGAATAGCACAACAAAATATTATAATCCACTAAACTACCTGGTTTCTCTGCGAGTTCATGACCTCATAGTAGATTCAGTAAACTATACAGCGAGATCACTATTAGGCAGCAAAGTTGGTTATGAAGAACCACGTTTTATGACTTCACAAATCTAGTGAAATGGTAGATGGATCAATGAATTGCACCATCAACTCAAACGTTTTCTATGAACTTAAAAGAACTGATGCAATCATTCAGTGTTTGTTTAGTGTGGAGTGTACGTAAACTGGACTCCTGCTTCGAGACAGTGTAGCAGTACAAAGACAGTAGCAGTAGCTGGCCTACCTCACACCCAAAGACAATCAGTGTATCGAGCAGTCTTGCGTGATCTCCGTAGCTAGTCGTCGTCACATGCCAGATCTTCGGCTTTTACCGATGTAAAAAATAATGTCAAGTGTGCAAAGTTATTTTTTGGTTAAAGGTACTGTTTTTGCATGGTATGCTGATGTCTATAAAGAGAATATGAAAGAGCTGTTTATAATATTTAATGTGGTCAGGCAATGTATTTACATGTGGTAATTGACAGGGCTGCTGTGACTTGGAGCTGGTTTAATCCAATATGGTAGCAACCGTATTTGGAATTGTAAGCGAGAACGGCTTACAAAAGACTGGCCTGCCCCCTGCTGGCAACTTTGGTACTCACACGATCTAGCCACCTATGTTGTCAACTCAGCATGGCATAATTCAAAGCAGCAATTTTTAATTACAACGAATATTTATTGTATCATGTGAAAATGTATATAATATAAATACAGCATATAGAAATGTTACATACACTTTGTTTGCATGTGTGTGTGAGTGCGTTGGTGAGTGTGGGTGTAAATTTGGTTTGTGTAAGAAGCGTGTATATGTACATGACTACTTTATTTAAGGTATGCATATAAAGAGTATGAAGTGTATGTGTGTTGTACGTCCTAACGTAGAACCTGTCACAGGTTAATCGTCAAACAATTATGTCCTGAATGTTTTAACATGTTTATTGGACTGGTCTTTTTTTAACATGGTTCAGAAGTGTTGGTAGCCATTAATGTCACTGTCCTTGTGTCAACCTTGCTGTCTTCTAGTCGTTCCTTGTGTCATTACACATCACCATGGACAATTCGTCACATTAATAGTTGCTATTTATAGTTGTCTTCAGTTCACACGACGACAGCAGAAATTATATAAACATGTTCGATATGCTAGACATGTTTTGAGAAGTTGACCACTGTTTGTTATGTCTACATGACATCTGATTATGATTGATGGCAGAGAAAGTACAAACAATATTGTTCAAACAAATCTACATATTAGTTGCTGATGTCAAAGTTTTACTGTGTTACTTTTGTCTGATATTGCATAATTTACAAAATAAATAAATAATAAACATATTGCCTTTTTGTAATGCACCGTGTTTGACAAAGTCCTTTCTGGAACCTTCATAATTTCCAATATGTGATCTAAAGTCTGTCATAAGAGTTAATTATGCATCATTATGTTAATACAGTTGTGTTGTACAGACGTCTTATGTCTGAACATGCGAACATTTGTTTTTTTCAAATGTATGACAATCTCTGATGGTGTTGCAACTGTATGTAGCTTGACAAACCTGACCAAGCACGGGCCTCAAATATGTTGTGGAAATAAGTATCTACTGACAAATGACAGTTGTACGTGTCAGTAATGTCATGATTGTATGTCACCTGAAATAAATCTAGCAACTTAAGCTTATTACGCCTTGGTTTGCTTCACATACATGTGTACACAGTGTGACACGTGGCAGTGGTCAACTGTAAGGCTGGAACTGGTCACTTTGTACATTTTTCTGGCCCTCTTCTCGATCGCTGTCCCTTTTGTCTTCTCCTCTACAAAGTTAAAGGGCTTCCATCAGGTCAATATCATGCATCCATAGGTGTCAATATTACCACTTTCACGGAGGAAATAGCACTGTTTTCCTTTGGGCCCGTGTTTTGGATGAAATGTCCCGCTTTTTTATTTGAACAAAAATATTCACTATAAAATTGTTTTATTTGTTGCAACTTGCATACAAGGTCAATCTAAGCGCATGTGCAATTTCTTTTATAATTGGTGCTTTCACATTTCCTGGCTCGTGCGCATTACAAATGAGAATGACACAAATTATGACCCGCTGAAAAAAATCTCAAAAAGACAAGTTAATTGAAGGAGATTTCTTGCTTTTCATGAGCATTTCCCACGTTTCATGTGAAGAATTCTCACAGTAAATATGATATATTTTCTAATACGATTAAGTACCGAATGTTTTTTTGTAGAGGGGAGTCCATGTTGTTACTTCTTTTATGAAACACCAAAGGCGGTCAGTCAGCTCGGCACAAACTGTTGCGGTGGATGGGTGTAGGAATCAGTGTTCCTCTTCCCACCTATAGAACCCTTGAAATGGAGCAATGTGATGACACCTGAAGTCTCATTGTTAGCCAATTTATATCTGCTAGCTTATACCTACCTGTCTTGCAACAAATCAAAGATAACTTATCACAAACCAAAGATAACTTATCATTACAGTATTTTTATATTAAATGTGTAGCAGTGGCGCCACCTGGGGAATATCTCGCCATACAATTTGTCCACTGAAAAAAATTGTAAATCAGTTGAATTGTCTACCTTAGGCTTTTTTTCTCGTCAAATATTTAGCCAACTGGTAGATCAGAAAACAATGGTCCATGGAAATTAATGTACATAGAAGCGAATTAACCTTGGTGCCTGGGAGGAGATAGTTGCACCAAAGTTAGCATATTATTATATATAGATTGCAATTGTGATTATACTCATTTTGCAGCCAAAAAGAAGCACCACAGGTTGGTGGGTTGGAATTGATCAAATGAAACTTTTGAAAAGATGCAATTTGATGGCACTTAGAACATATTTTTTGTCAGTCAGTTAATACAAGTAGGTATAAAAGTTCTCCACACGGAAAGAATTTCCCCATGGGGACAATAAACAACATCTTATCTTAAATGTACCCATTTAGTGGGAAGCAGGGATGGGTCAAGTACATGTACAATGAACTTGAATACAAGTATTTTCAATTTTGCCAAGTCCAAGTCCTCATCTAAAAATATAGGCAAGTACCAGTACAAGTACTTTGTGAAAAACTCAAGTACAAGTACCAAGTACTTTGAAAATTTTAGTCAAGTACAGTCAAGTACATTGAACGCTACGTTGTTTCATAATAGTGAAATCTTCATGTCGCATTGTTTACCCTGGGCTTTGTAGTTCCCCTGTGATCAAATGCTGCTGATTTGTTCCCCATGTCTCTACTCTGCAGTCTTGTAGATATGACTGACACTATGCTTGCTTGTCTGCAGTGCCAGGTTCAGAGGTTCTGAACAGATTGCAATTTGCAACTGACTACTATTCAGTCATTATCTTAAGCCAAGGCAATTATGTCTACCACAAAAGTCCACAATACAAGTGAAGTGGTGATTTCTGAACATCTGAAGCCACTACAACTGATCAAGGCATCAGATAGTGTTAGTGTAATGTAATTGACTCATGTCTTCAACTCTCAGCTGACATGCATATTAGTGCCTGTGCTTATATTTATAAACCAATCAACCACCATCACAAGTACCAAAAATTATGTTTCGTGTTATGAAGCTTTGTACAAAATAAGAATAAATATACAGTAATTTTCATTGTAGCCATTTCTTTTCAATCCTTCCGATAGACCCAACTACTTAACAAAAACGTAAAAAAATACTTGTGAAAAGTAGTTGCCAAGTCCAAGTACTTTGATGGTCAAGTACAAGTCCAAGTACTGCACTCAGCAAAATGGCAAGTACAAGTATAGTACTTGCTGTACTTAAGTACTCAAGTACTTGAACCCATCCCTGGTGGGAAGAAGGTATAGCTCCAGGGAGTGGGTCTGGGAGGGAGGCTCCTTTCACTTTTATTGGAAATCTTTTGAACAGAACAATTGAAAAGATCCAATATAGGATAGATACGTTGCAATCTGATTTGTTGCCAATTACTATGTTTCAGTTGTGAATATGCTGATTTTGTGGCCACAAAGAAGCATTGGGGGTGTGGGAGCCTGGTGTCATCCTTCCCATCTGTTTTAATGTTGAGAAAAAACCCATAAAATATGCAATTTGATGACAGTCAGAATATATTTCAGCCAAATAATGTTTAAGCGGTAAATGCACCATTTGGTGGCCAAAAAGAGAGAACGGTAAGGGGTGTCCCACTTTTTGCCTGTTTATTTTTTATGCCAAACTCTTGAAAATATGTAATTTTGTGACTCCTAGAATATTATGTTTCAGCCAAGTAATGCACCCTGAATATTTTGTTTTAATCAAATGCACAATTTGTGATAACACAATTGAAGAACCATGCCCATAAGGGTAGGGTTGGGGATAACAAGGGGTGTTCCCCCTTACCACTGGTTATTTTTTATGACAAACCACCTTAATAGATGCTCTTAGTCTTTGGTGGCACTTAGAATCTGATTTCCAGGTTTTTTGAACATTTTAGTATAAATGAGCACATTTAAAAAGTCCTAATATTGTAAGCGTGTACTAAATATTTCATCAATCATGAAATAACAAAATATATACACAGAACATTTTAATAATAATTAATAATAATAATTAATTTCTTTGCAATCATGGGATTGAATAAAATAGTAATACAGTAGTAGGTAAACGGCTAAAGGTCAATAATTTTGTACCAAATTTTGTTTGCATTTTCAAATTTTATATTATTATTATTGCTGCATTATTGTTCAAACTACCGTCGCGACATCTGTTATTAAAATTTGAACGACGATTTTAGTTGTTACCCCATTCACAAGATGGCAGCACACTACAAGGGCCGGCCTTTTGAGCAGGCAAGACTAAAACTTTAAATTTGTGTTCTACACAGTGCGCGGGGACGGCATATGAATAATGGTAACTTTCACTAACTTCCTAGTTCCTTCCTGATTCCTATTTCCGCAAATTACTTATTGTTGCCGCGTTGGTACCTCCTCTGTGTAGGAATTTCGGGGCCTCTGTAAAGACTGTATTCCCCGGAACGATTCCGGAACGGATTTTTAAAATCAACTACCATTCGTTGTGTGCTTCGCATGAGACTGATACTTCGCACATAGTTAATTATTGATATAATATAACATGTCCATAAATATAAATTCATAATATCTACAATAATGTATATTCATGTGCGATGGAACGTCGCGGAACGTCGATCGAAGATGGAATTAAGATGGCAGACGATGACAGCTTTGTTTTGGCTGTTCCATCTATTGAACACACAGTTGTGTGTGTGACACTGTGTGTGTGGTGTGTGCTTGCTTGTTTGTAAAGTCATACCAGTAGTACATATCTGCTGACTATATTTAATATATATATATATATAATGTATATATATGTAATATACATTTAAAAACAAACAACAACTGTGTAACATTTTAAATATTTATTATGAAAAACCAATATACAATTCAAAAGTCTGAAACCGTTAATCTTTCCAGCCCACAGCTTTCCTCCACAGCCAAATGTGATGAACTGGAACACAGATATTGCATTTTTAGCACATTAGCACTGGATATTCACTTACACACATTATTATTCACTTGAATGACATTGTGGGACAGGTATTGAGTGATGAGGGACAGGTATTGAGTGATGTGGGACAGGTGTTGAGTGATGTGGGACAGGTGTTGAGAGATGAGGGACAGGTGTTGAGAGATGAGGGACAGGTATTGAGAGATGAGTGACAGGTATTGAGAGATGAAGGACAGGAATTGAGTGATGGGCAGTCGGTATTAAGATGAGTGACAGGTACTGAGAGATTTTTTTAATATTTATAGAGTGCAATATCCATAATTGAGATGAGGGATAGGTAATAGTATTAGGTACTGAGACCATATATCACCAACTATGAAACCATATTTCACCAACTAGATACCACATGAAATACTGCTCGTCTTGAGAATCAGTAGACAATTAACTACAGATACATTTGATCTTCCTAGGCATTCTTAATCGAAACGATGTGAACCAGAAAATTAAAAACGTACATAGTTATGCTTTTCTGATTTGTACCGTAAGCATAGCCAATCATCCTGGCTTGGAGAGACACAATGTTGTTGTCAATGTAAAGGCACAGTTCGTTCAACAGGAGTGTGTAGGCCAAGTCATCTCGCAATATTCAAAGCATCAATATTCGCTTAAAACACAGGCATACAATAATAATACGCATGCACGTGCATGCATGTCTTCTGGGACCGAATCAGTGACGTGTGACCACGATAATAATCGCATTGTGGAGGCACCAGTGTTACTAAGTTCCATGAATTAGTCTTGTCATGGTGTTTAATTTGACAAGCAATGTTTTGTTTTAAATATGATCAATGCTGCACGTTTGTTAGGAAGTTACGGTGGTATAGAAAATACTTTGTTTTTCATATTTTAAGAATAGATACAAATGATGAAGATGGTGAATTAAATCTAATTCACCAGTCACCATATTTAATGATGACGACTTAATTAATCATATAAAAAACAAACAGGACAAATTTACAATACTAAGTCTAAACTGTCAATGTTTAAACGCAAAAATTTATGAAATTGTTATTAAGCTAGACATACTTAGAAACAATAATTGTAAAATCAACGCTCTTTGTTTACAAGAAAACGTGGCTTAAGGATGATTCTGATACCTCCTTATTACAAATTGATGGTTACAATTTAATATCACTAGGCAGAATATGTAGTGAGCACGCAGGCCTAGTAATACGTGTTAAAAATTACAACTATAAATTGTTAGATATTTATACAAAGAAGGACAATTTATTGAAATAACATCAAACACCGTCAAAAAAAATCATCCGTGGAAATATATACCGACCTCCTAGAGATGTCATTGAGAATTACCAAACATTCATAGAAGAATTATGCCCTAAATTAGATCATCTCCAAAACCTAACTGGTGAAGTAATACTAGCTGGATATTATGATATTGATCTATTGAAAATAAAAGAAAAAAACATGTGAATATCTTGACACAATCACAGCACATGGTTTCTTTCCTAAAATTACTTTACCAACACGTTTTTTAAATACCAACTGTACGCTAGTTGATATTTTTTGGATTACACAAGATATCATTAGATCAATAACATTTAGAGATAAATTGTATTCAAAACTTAAAGTTTCTGGTTCAAGTAGTTAGTGTAATGGAGCTTCAAAACAATAATATCAGTAATCACCTGGGTAGTTCAGAATTTGCCAAGTCTCAAGATGGATTTTTAAACAAAGTTATCAATCTAGCTTGTATTACTGATTCAGTTAGACTATTTCATGGTTCAGTCACTCGAAGAGGGAATGCGTTTTTCATAGATTTAGTTTTGCTTTTAGCATAAATAATCTAAGACTCGTTTCCTGATTTTAGTGACACATCCTCCCATTTCAGGGTGTGTAGTGTGGATTCATCATGATGCATTAATAATATTTTATCATTTTACTGACTGACTTCTATCGTGTCTCCTTGTAGCCTTTGTTATACTAACGTGCATCTTTCTATGTAGTTATAGTTTACACTACGATATATAGAATGGATATGATTTGTCACATTAGAAATAACATTTTTTTTGTAATTTACCTATGTCCACTATTATCACTACAGTACTGACATATTTTGTTTCAGACGACTGGTGCTATCGAAGGCTGTATTTGTAAGAAGTGTCTACAATGACCTGATCAAGTTGCACAAACACACGCGCATTGGTAACAACAACTGTTGAGTTGTCTGCACCAAAACAGCCTTCAGCATCAAGAGAAAACATGTGACAGTATCTCCTGTGGAACAATACTTACATTTAAGCAGACACCAACTCGTGTTCGATGAAGGCAACCATTCAAGTGTGACCGTTATGGAGTGAACGTGTAACAACTCATCTGCGATCTCTGACTTGTGGAAAAAAGTGAAATTATGGCAAATCTTCATCTCAATAGAACTTTCAAACTGCACATATTCAGACATTCATACTGTGCAGAAACCTGTAAATGTGACACCTCTGCACACTGTCTTGTAGTTTGGTGACTATAAGGTCCAGGTGTGCACCCGGACTGAAGAAAACCTTTCAAATGTGATGCATGTCATCTACAACTCTCTCTACGTTGTAACATACACGTGCGCCCGCAATTGTGATCAAAGTGTTTACATGCTGTAATAATATTGCTAAAGTTGAAGACAGAAGAGTGCATCTTCTCTGGTGAAACGTTACACACAGGATATATATGAAAACATGATAGAAGCAGAACTTTTATCAATATGTCTGCAAATTTGCACACTC
The DNA here is from genome assembly GCA_020002185.1 of Paraescarpia echinospica. Taxonomy (NCBI): domain Eukaryota; kingdom Metazoa; phylum Annelida; class Polychaeta; order Sabellida; family Siboglinidae; genus Paraescarpia; species Paraescarpia echinospica. The sequence goes on along the minus strand of CM034542.1, from coordinate 26,499,339 downwards.
GTATAATTGAGAAGAGATTTTTATGTGACACTTGTGGAAAACATTTTTTTAAACAACAGTGGCTTAAAGGTACATGTGCGCAGTCACACTGGGGAGAAACCATTCAGTTGTAATAAGTGTGGGGCACAGTTTACGTGCAGTCATGGTTTGAAGAAGCATTTACGTATCCATTCTGGGGAGAAACCCTACAAATGTGATACCTGTGGGGCACAATTCTCACAAAATGGTAGTTTGAAGAAACATATCCGTATCCACACTGGGGAGAAACCCTACAAATGTGATACCTGTGGGGCACAATTCTCACAACGTGGTCGTTTGAAGAAACATATCCGAATCCACACTGGGGAGAAACCCTACAAATGTGATACATGTGGGGCACAATTCTCAGTAAGTGGTAGTTTGAAGAAACATATCCGTATCCACACTGGGGAGAAACCCTATAAATGTGATACCTGTGGGGCACAATTCTCAGTAAGTGATAGTTTGAAGAAACATATCCGTATCCACACTGGGGAGAAATCATACAAATGTGATACCTGTGGGATACAATTCTCACGAAGTGATAGTTTGAAGAAACATCCGTGTGGTGCACATTTCTCAGAAAGTGGTACTTTGAAGAAACATCCGTATCCACACTGTGATACCAATGGTGTACAATTCATCTCAAGTGGTAAATTGAAAAGACATGTTCGTATTCACAGAGGGGAGAAAGCTGATCAATGTAAAATAATGTAGACTTGGGTTAGTTTTTGTTTTCAAATAAAGTCCCAATTAACAGATACATTATTTCTTACCATATTTATTCTATAAAGTATGCATGCCCTAATTAGCATACACCCTCCCTTTTCTACCTCGCTATTCGTCACCATCGAGAACTGTCTCGATGCATTAATTTAGATGGGGTTTGTCCAGCGGCATAAACTGTTGACAGCATCTTGGGATTCCCATGAGTCAGATCCTATAAATAGCCCCTAATTCACTGTTCCCCTTGACCCACTGTGCCCCATTCTCCCCTATGCTCCTTGAAGCGAAACCTTTTTGGCTTCAGTGTCATCAACATGAAAACAAATTATATTTCATTATATAAAATAATCTTTGCATCTCATCCATTGAATTCAATCCCAAATTAATTTGTGTTTAAATTGAGAACATGTTTTTCAGTGTTATTGCTTCATTATTTTGCTGGAATATCTTAAATAGTGAAATTAAGTGCATAGTCGATAAATTTGTACCTTTCAAAAAACAAGGGAAACGGTCTAAAAAGAAACACTTATCGAAAGAAGCCATTAGAAAAATTAAGTATAAACAAATGATGTGGAAGTCATATAGATGTACTGGAAATGATGAAGACTACAACATTTATAAAGAAGCACTTAATCAAGCTACAGCTGAAATTAGAAATTCAAAGAGAAGCTATGAAAAAAAATTAGCTAGTAATATAAAACATGACAGTAAGAGTTTTTATGCGTATATTCGAAGCAAACAGAAAGTTCAGGATAAGGTCGGTCCTCTAGAAGATAGTGCTGGAAATACAATATCAGAGGGATTCTTAATGGCAGAAGACCTGAATGAGTATTTTAGTTCAGTGTTTACCAGGGAAGATATTAGTTCACTGCCAGTACCAGAGGCTAAGTTCAAGGGGGCAGATTCAGACTATTTAGGACAGTTAGTTGTAACCTCGGAAATGGTAGCTAAGAAAATAAGGGCTATGAAGGATAATAAATCACCTGGAGTGGACGGGATTCCGCCCAAACTACTATTGGAAATTGTAGAACAAATTAGCGTACCGCTTGCAACAGTTTTCAATTTGTCATTAGAAGAGGGAGTGGTTCCTTTAGAATGGAAAGAGGCAAACATTATACCGTTATTTAAAAAAGGTTCGAGAAACAAGTCAGAGAACTATAGACCAGTGAGTTTAACATCAGTGATTTGCAAATTATTAGAAAGACTAATTAAAGATCACATGGTGGATTTTCTTGTTAAACATAACTTGATAAACCCATCTCAACATGGGTTTTTAAAAGCGAGGTCATGCTTAACAAATATGTTATGTTTTTTGGAAGACATCACTAGGTGGGTAGATGAGGGATCACCAGTAGATATCATCTATTTAGATTTTCAAAAAGCTTTCGACAAAGTACCACATCAAAGATTACTCCTTAAGCTAAAGGCCCATGGCATAGGAAATGGTATAATAAACTGGATAGAAAAATGGCTGAATGACAGAAGACAACGTGTAGTAGTTGATGGGGAGGCTTCAAACTGGAAATCGGTATTGAGTGGGGTACCACAGGGATCAGTACTAGGACCTATATTATTCTTAATATATATCAACGATTTGGACGATGATATAACAAGCAAGGTGTTAAAATTTGCGGATGATACAAAAGTGTTTAGAAGGATTAAAAGTGATGGAGACAGACAGCATTTACAAGATGATCTTGATAGGTTGATCAAATGGTCTGAAAAGTGGCAAATGCTGTTCAATTTTGGGAAATGTAAATGCCTCCACACAGGTCATGGGAATGAAGAGGTAAAATATAAAATGGGGGGTACTGTTCTAAATACTACTGTAAAAGAAAAGGACTTGGGGTTAACCATTAACAAGATTTAACAAGATTGCCACCCAGAGAATTAACTCTAGGTGGCAGGTGGACAAGGAAGCCCTTTGGCTTATCGAGAGTCCGACCCTTTTATCTATGTGTATCCCGCCCGTCTGATGTATGTGTCGATTTTATTTTTAAACATATTCACGCCACTAGCACCCACACAATCAGCAGGTAATCTGTTCCATTCATTTACAGTCCTTTGTGAAAATGAAAACTTTCTTATATCCAATCTACTCTGCTCCTTTGCCAATGTAAGTTCATGTCCTCTAGTCCTTCTATCTTTCTTAACTGAGAAAAAAATATTTCTATCAATATTTTCATAACCCTTCAATATTTTAAACACTTCTATCTGATCTCCTCTCAATCTCCTGGTCTCTAGTGTTGTTAAACCGCATTTTTTAGGCGTATTTCGTAACTAAGATCCCTCAGTTTTGGTATCATTTTAGTTGCTCTTCTCTGCACTCTTTCTAGCATATCTATGTCCTTCCTGCGATATGGCCTCCACGCTTGAATATAATATTCTAAATGAGGCCTAACTATTGTTTTGTACAGCGGTATTATTAGCTCTTTTTCCTTATACGTTATGTTTCGCCTAATTAATCCAAGGATTTGATTTCCCTTTAAAGCTGCAATTCCGCACTGCTCTGAAACCTTCATATCAGCACTAATGGTTAACCCTAAGTCCTTTTCTTTTACAGTAGTACTTAGTACAGTACCCCCCATTGTATATTCTACTTCTTCGTTCCCATGTCCTGTGTGGAGGCATTTACATTTCCCAAAATTGAACAGCATTTGCCACTTTTCAGACCATTTGATCAACCTGTCAAGATCATCTTGTAAATGCTGTCTATCTCCATCACTTTTAATCCTTCTAAACACTTTTGTATCATCCGCAAATTTCAACACCTTGCTTGTTATTTCATCATCCAAATCGTTGATATATATTAAGAATAATATAGGACCTAATACTGATCCCTGTGGTACCCCACTCAATACTGATTTCCAGTTTGAAGCCTCCCCATCAACTACTACACGTTGTCTTCTGTCAATCAACCATTGTTCTATCCAGTTTATTATACCATTTCCTATGCCATGGGCCTTTAGTTTAAGCAGTAATCTTTGATGTGGTACTTTGTCGAAAGCTTTTTGAAAATCTAAGTAGACGATATCTACTGGTGATCCCTCATCTACCCACTTAGTGATGTCTTCCAAAAAACATAACATATTTGTTAAGCATGACCTCGCTTTAAAAAAACCATGTTGAGATGGGTTTATCAAGTTTTGTTTAACAAGAAAATCCACCATGTGATCTTTAATTAGTCTTTCTAACAATTTACAAATCACTGATGTTAAACTCACTGGTTTATAGTTCTCTGACTTGTTTCTCGAACCTTTTTTGAATAACGGTATAATGTTTGCTTCTTTCCATTCTAAAGGAACCACTCCCTCTTCTAATGACAAGTTGAAAACTGTTGCAAACGGTATGCTAATTTGTTCTACAATTTCCAATAGTAGTTTGGGTGGAATACCATCCACTCCAGGTGATTTATTATCCTTCATAGCCCTTATTTTCTTAGCTACCATTTCCGGGGTTACAATTAATTGTCCTAAATAGTCTGAATCTGCCCCTTGAACTTAGCCTCTGGTATTGGCAGTGAACTAATATCTTCCCTGGTAAACACTGAACTAAAGTACTCATTCGGGTCTTCTGCCATTAAGAATCCCTCTGATATTATATTTCCAGCACTATCTTCTAGAGGACCGACTTTATCTTGAACTTTCTGTTTGCTTCGAACATACGCATAAAAACTCTTGCTGTCATGTGTTATATTACTAGCTAATTGTTGTTCATAGCTTCTCTTTGAATTTCTAATTTCAGCTGTAGCTTGGTTAAGTGCTTCTTTATAACTGTTGTATTCTTCATCATTTCCAGTACATCAATATAACTTCCACATCATTTGTTTGTACTTAATTTTTCTAATGGCTTCTTTCGATAAGTGTTTCTTTTGGACCGTTTTCCTTGTTTTTTGAAGGGTACAAATTTATCGACTATGCACTTAATTTCACTCTTTAATACATTCCAGCATTCTGTTGCCGTCTTATTTTTCAGTGTGTTATTCCAGTCTATCTTTGCTAAATATTTCCTCATGTCCTTATACCTTCCTTTGTGGAAATTTCTCCTATACTGCTTTTTACTATTCCTTTCTGATTTTACTTTGATGATAAAATGTATCTGGTTGTGATCGCTACTCCCCAGTGGCTCACATATCTTGACATTGTCAACTAATTCATTCTATGAGGACAAAACTATGTCTAACACATTCTCACCCCTGGTTGGTTCTAGCACATGTTGAGAAAGGAATGTATCTTGAACTAAAACTAAAAACTTGTGGTCCTCACTCCCCATACTCTGTAGAGATTTCCATTGTATATGCCCGTGGTTAAAATCCCCCATAATAATACAGTCCCGTTTGCTTACTTCCCTTATAGCGTTTTGTATTTTTTCATTCTCTTCTATGCTTATGTTTGGACTTCGATAAACTAACCCAACTGTTAACGTTGAGTTTCCTGTAACTATGTTACACCAAACAGCTTCTTCGCAATCTGCTTCTCTTTCTAATTTTATTTCATAAGCCTGAATAGATTCTTTAATATATAAAATAACTCCACCTCCCTTTCTTCCTATTCTATCTTTTCTAAACATTACATATCCTGTCAGTCCCAATTCAGCATCTGATATATCGGTGGTGGTCCAGGATTCGGTTATACCTATTATATGAGGGTCAATATCTTCTACCATAATGTTTAGTTCATTTCTTTTGTTTACTATACTCCTTGCATTTAAACAAACACATTTATATCCAGCTTCAGAAGAGTTTTCCACACTGTTATTTGCTGATTTATTTGTGCTGTCTTTATCTATGCCTCCATTTTCAGGCTTTTCTGTGAGTCCCCCCTGCGAATCTAGTTTAAATAGATACAACCTGTCCCACTGTCAACAGATCGCAGCAGGTTCTCTGAGAAAACTGCTGCCCCCTTTCCACTAAGATGGAGGCCATCTCTCATGTACATATCTTCCCTCCCAACAAAGTATCCCCATAAATCTGTGAATCCCACCCCCTCTTCGTCACACATCTGCTCAACTAGTACGTTGATCGCCATCCTCTTACAGTTTCTATACGTTGCCCCCCTTCCTCCCATTACTGGCAAAATTCCTGACAGAATAACCTGTTCAACTCTCGTCTTCTGTAGCTTCCTCACTAACTGTCTATACTTCTGTACTATCGTGCTGATATGAAGGTTTCAGAGCAGTGCGGAATTGCAGCGTCAAAGGGAAATCAAATCCTTGGATTAATTAGGCGAAATATAGCGTATAAGAAAAAAGAATTAATAGTACCGCTGTACAAAACAATAGTGAGGCCTCATTTAGAATATTGTATACAAGCATGGAGGCCATATCGCAAGAAGGACATAGATATGCTAGAAAGAGTACAGAGGAGAGCGACTAAAATGATACAAAATCTGAGGGATCTTAGTTACGAAATACGCCTAAAAGAATGTGGTTTAACAACATTAGAGACCAGGAGATTGAGAGGAGATCACATAGAAGTGTTTAAAATATTGAATGGTTATGAAAATATTGATAGAAACATTTTTTTCTCAGTTAAGAAAAATAGAAGGACCAGAGGACATGAAGCTACATTAGTAAAGGAGCAGTGTAGATTATATATAAGAAAGTTCTCATTCTCACAAAGGACTGTAAATGAATGGAACAGATTATCTCCTGATTGTGTTGGTGCTAGTAGCGTGAATATGTTTAAAACTAAAATCGACACACACCTTAAAAAGGCGGGATACATGTAGATAAAAAGTATTGGACTCTCGATAAGCCAAAAGGCTTCCTTGTCCACCTGCCATCCAGAGTAATTTTCTGGATGGCAATCTTGTTAAATCTTGTTAAATCTTGTTGATATTCGCGATGGGCGTCATCGAAGCGCTATTGAGCGTGACTGAGACAGTTGTGGCGGTGAGACTGCCAAGCCAGTGGCGTCGTTGAGGAAACAGACCACGTGGTCACAGATACAAGATTCATGGTGCATTGAAGTTTTGTTGGACAACGTTCACAAGTTCAGAACTTTGACTTTTTGTTATACGCACACACACATAGCTTGTAATGGGTGATTTGAAAAGTCGCATAAATTAGAAATGTTCTCTGTAACTAGTGACACCGTTAATTGTGTAATGCGTGTAGTGGGTAAATGTGTAGGGGAAGTACACCGATATTGGACCTGTACTTAAATTGGACCACCGTCCGTTCTGCGTCCTATATATAGTAATTAGATCGCAGTGACGCCCGGCGGATGCTTCACACAACATACCATCTATACGCAGAGCAAAAAATGGCGGCCTGTGCGGAGACGCACAAAAGGTGATAAAAATGTATTTTTATCCATCTCGTAATATTTAACCAACTTTGAAGGTGTGATGCAAAGCCTGTTACATAGTAGATTGTACACGATTACAATAGAGTGTCGTAGGAGGTCTATATAGCGTGCGTGAGAGGAATGAAGACGGAAAATTGTACAGTTTCCGAGAAGCACATCGAAGAAGTTAATTATGCCTTCGACCGATATTGGACCACTGGTCCAATATAAGACACCCGTGGTCCACTATACGTACCGTCCCAACACATATGAGATATGAAAATGTGTCATATTGAAGTTTCTGCAAGTATATATTAGACTCCTACGTATGGCTCGGTACCTTGTTGAGTAACAGGGGAGGCCTACACTTTTAAACGCGGTATATTTTTCTGAAATATTCACTTTGTTAGACAGTTTTGCTGGAATATGCGGGAAAGTAAAAAACAAATAATATTTGTTTCTTCAAAACGCCTCATTATTTTAATTATAATATAATCATCACACGTTGCTTAAAGTTTGATAGACATGACTATTATTTTCACAGACAAGCAAGAATCTGAAACTGTCTCTTAATTTTTTCATCAATGGTCAATACTTGCATTACCGTGGCAACATTTTAATTTGTTTAGCGAAATCTCTACATATACGAAAATTTGATTGGTAAGTTTATGAGCTTTGTAAAATGTATAGGTTTGCATATGTGGCACGTATACATAACCCTTAGCAAGCATCATAAGTCGGTCACCCTCATTTGGGCAAAAACATCCCGTATTCAAACCTAGCATCTCCTGCCAGAACGACCAAAACTAAAACATGAGAATGGGTTTATTTAGTTTTAGATACATAATATCATTATTATATTAAATCAAGGAAATACTTGGGAATGTCTGTCTGATTGAGGCTACAAATTTAATTTTCCAGAGGCAAAGTGGACCCAAGAGGAACTGGATAGAGCGGTCATGTCATTCAGAAATGGAGACGCCGGCCTCAACGCAACTACTACGACCTATGGGATTCCGAAGGCTACGCACCTAAACAACAAAAACAACATCGCTAATGGTCCAAGAAAGTATTTTGGTCACCCTTGCACTCTGCCGCCAGAGGTGGAGAAAATGCTGGTGGAGCATGTTTTAGAACTGGAGAATATGCTGATTGGTATGACCAGGACAGATTTGATGGATATGGCATATCAGTTGGCTGAAGCGAATGGGATAAGGCATTGCTTCAACACTGAAAAACAAGCAGCTAGCAGACATTGGTACGGAGTTTTTATGAGTAGACACCCTGAAGTCTCCCTCCGTCAAGCCGAGGCAACTTCTTTTACGAGAGCCAAAGGGTTCAATCGTGAGAGTGTGTATGAGTTCTACGATAAACTAGAAACATTGGTTGACACGTACGGATTCGATGCTACAAACATCTTTAACATGGATGAATCGGGTATAACAACTGTGCAGAAACCTGGCCGGGTCCTTGGAAAAAGAGGGAAAAAGCAAATCGGATCTCTTACTAGTGGTGAGACGGGCTTTACTACAACAGTGGTGTGTAGCATGAGTGCAGGGGACAACTATGTTCCACCAATGATAATTTTCAGGCGTAAACGCATGATAGAATCACTGAAGGAAGGAGCCCCACCTGGAAGCGTCATAGTGCATAATGAATCAGGCTGGATGAACAAGGAACTCTTCGTTGTCTGGCTGAAGCACTTTGTATATCATGTCGGCTGCATTAAAGACAAACATGTTATGTTGATTATTGACGGCCATTTGTCACACACGAAAAATACTGAAGCAATCCAATACGCCCGGGACGATGGAGTCGTCATATTATCTCTTCCTCCACACACAACGAACCGTCTCCAACCCCTTGTTCGGGTTTTCTATAAACCTCTGATGACCTATTACAATGAGGATTGTGACACTCGGCTGAGGACCAAAACAACTACAGTCACCATCTCCTCAGTCTGCCGTATCTTCGGAAGGGCATACGTACGCTCTGCTTCCATCGCGACTGCTGCCAATGGTTTCAAGTGCACAGGCATTTGGCCTTGTGATCGGAACATATGGAATGATGCAGATTTTCCGCGGCTGGAAGGTTCCAGTTGTCATACTCGGAAACTGGTATAGACGTCCCATGCGAATTCTGCCAGAGATGCCACTATGCAGAATGACAACTCGTCAAATACAACAAACACGTCCACGTGCGACCGACAGTCCAATGATCCATGTCCGCCCACAAACAAGCAACAGCTCAATGAGCTGAGCTCATCCACAAGCACCAGGCAGAATAGTTTCAGGCATGTTACAACCAACCCATGCCCATCAATGAGCGATCAACAGTCTAACAAACCTAGCCTGTCCGCGAATGAGCAACAACAGTCTAATGACCCAAGCCCGTCTACAAGCGAGCAACAATCCAACAACCAAAGCCTGTACACGACCGAGCAACAGTCCAATGATCCATACCATCCACAAGCAGCAGACAGAGTGGTTTCAGGTGTGTCGCAACCAATGCAGATGGACGTTGTTTCTTCGGAGCCGTTGTTATTTGTCAAGATCTCGATACGCAGCATGCAGAAAGAGACAACGATGGCAATTTAAATGACCTACGAATGAAAATACGATAAATCACTTCCGCTAATGCGCTACGATGCAACATGATTGCACATATGCTAGACAACGTTGGCCTTTATGTAAACATTGATGAGAGGATGGTGAACGCAGATCTCAGAGACTGTGTTACGCATCTATCTGGCGAATTCCAGTGAAAAGACTGGGGAGATAGAGGTCATTGCGACGGCACGCTGTCTACAACGACCAGTGCATGTCTCCGTTGGGGAGAGTGTACTTGAATTCGGGACGGAATTTCAGGAGCCTGGTGCAATTATGGTCAACTACCTAAATCTGAGTGAAGATACTGGTCATTATGAAGCATTAGTCCCAATCACGGAACAGCTGACTGATCAACCAGAGCTGGGTAGAAAGGTCGTTACTCCTGCAATGCTGTCTCCCACCCCCAAACCAGCGATTTCTAGGGCCAAGAGAAGAACCACCAAGTCGGAAATCATAACCTCCAGTCCCTATAAAAACAACAAAAGTCAAAAGGCTCAAAAGTAGGCATAACTCAGCAGTTGGCAACAGAAATAGAAAAACAACAGATACAATTAAGATAGGAAAGACAAAAACGGCAGCTTTCTCCTGCCAGCCAAAACGAAAAAAGCGGTCAATGTGACAACGAGTCTTGGTACTGTGTGACGAAGAGCGAAAAGAAACCATGGTGAAATGTGTACACTGTGGGATATGGATACATATGAGTTGTGCTGGAGGCCTGCCCTATAACTCCCGATGTGACATGTGTCAATAAAAGATCGTATTTCTAATTTGGTGATCAGGGACCACCAATTACTGACTGGTATCTTTTTGCCATTATTAGACACTCTACTAACAATTATTTCGTTGGTTTGTTCGTTTATCCGTGACAGATTCTATCACGACAATCACTTCGTTGGCGTTTTCTTCTATTCGTGACAAAATATAATTGTTTGTTCTCAGTTCAGAATTAAATTGTGTCAAATCTATTTGGCGCTTAGTCGTCACATGTCATTTGTATGTTCACTGGAACGCCGTAGTTTTCGTGATTTATGCATTAAGCGACTATCTTCTTATAAGTCTGAAGTGTGTGCTGAACCTTGGTTTCTTTCAAAGCATCAATAATAGACAGATGACGTATATTGAACCAGAAGCACCTATATTGGACCACCTGGTCCAATATCAGGACCACTGTAGTCCAATATATGTCACCCGTTACTCAAATTGGACCAGTTACGAAAAAAACTGTTTTGCATTTTGTGGAAAAAATTACAAATGCATTGACTATATTTCCCGCTTGCACACAGAGCTTGATCCTTAATAGTCCTCGATATCACGTACAGGAATGGAGAAAGAGGGCTCGGAAGTTAGGGGGTTCAATATCGGTGCACTTCCCCTATTCACAAGAGCGTATGCAGAAACGTGTTGTCCCACCCGTGAAATCTACCATGATTGAATGTAGATGTGTGATTTAAATGTAGTAATACTTGTTTTTGATATTGTGTTTTAAGCCTCAGTGTAATTGACGGCTGCAATTGCCCATGTCAGTAGTCTAACTACTGACTGATAAATTCGTGTTGTGTGCGTGCCGTTACACGTTAGACATGCAACAGATTAGTTATGTGAAAGTGGATGCGATTGTCAGCGTTTAAACGTGGGTGTTTTCTAATAAAGAATTGCTTTTATGAAGACATGTGTGATCTGCATGGACTATTAAACTAGTCAAATAACCTCCGCCCGCTCACCCGAATTAGATATGCATACAGAAGCAGTTTGGTATGAAAATCGTTCTAGGCGCAGCTTGCAGGCAAGTTTGAAAGACATTCATCCACCGGATATTTACTATTTATGGGAAATTTTAAATGAAGATCTTTTAATGCATCGCGCACCTAGAACTTTGATATATCCCACAACGCAACGTAGGTAATAGGGCCAATCTCCCCAAAAGATTGCAATAGGATCTTGCTGGTACACAGTCTCTTAGAAAAGACTAGCTGCTTGACGCGCCGCTGCATAGCCAAAACAAGTATATCGGCCTAATTAGCTATGATGCATATAATGCCTTAATTAATTATTGATCAAGTTGTTTTCCTATATAAACATCAGTACGTTCCGCTGTTTACCTATATTTATTAATAATTAAAAACTGGTGCATTTGGGCAAGTTTGGAGAGGCATTCAGGGTACATTTGTTTGAACACAATACTTTATAAGAAGACATTTGATTATGGAATCCAAATAAGGGGCATCGCATAAGCACTTAAACTGCCTTTCATACATATATCTAACTCAGATTTTGTAGCCCCGTTGCCAAATTGTCTTTTATTCACTGCTCCTCGCCTTATCTATAGTGTAGTTATAGGATGCGATGTGTATTGGAATCAGCTGCGCGTTGCTAGGTTTATGTAGAGAAAGAGAGTCACGGAATAAGGGTGGAAAATGGCAATGCCCTTTAATTACATGTAGTCAATAGTAATGTAAATGGTAAAGACAAGACAATGGGCATTGCCGTCAACCTAGATAGCAAAAGGCAATTCCCCTTACAAACGTAGATGAGTCGTACATATCCGTCAATGGGAATGCTATAATTAACTATCTAAGCGGAATAAATGTGGGGCCCAGAAACCACCATCCAAAACACTAGGGCGATTAAGCTGGAGTAGTTGGGGAAGGAGGGTGGGTACAACAGAAAACGGGCAGCAGAGAGCAAACAAACTTTCTCTGTGACAGAAGAATTTAGACTGAGTTTTCCCAGTTCAGATAATGGGCAGTGATTGGCTACTGCCTGGTTACCAGAGTGGGATATTCCCTTATTAGGATATAGGCTCTCTGCGACCTGACTGCGACCCCCTCTGTTGTATTCCCAAGGGATAGCTGTATCCAGCTTAGCGCAGAGGCAAGATCAATGGTGACATTGTCCAGATGTGTCTGGCCAATGTTTATGTCTCAGCGCTGTGAGTAAAATGTATTTAATTCATGCTGGATTAAACACATATTTTATTCACTGCTCCTCGCCTCATCTATAGTGTAGTTATAGGATGTGATGTGTATTGGAATCTGCTGCGCGTTGCTAGGTTTATGAAGAGAAAGAGAGTCACGGAATAAGGGTGGAAAATGGCAATGCCCTTTAATTACATGTAGTCAATAGTAATGTAAATGGTAAAGACAAGACAATGGGCATTGCCGTCAACCTAGATAGCAAAAGGCAATTCCCCTTACAAACGTAGATGAGTCGTACATATCTGTCGATGGGAATGCCAATAATTAACTATCTAAGCGGAATAAATGTGGGGCTCAGAAACCACCCAAACAACCCCACACAAAGCGCAGCAGAACCCAAAAACAAAAGTGTGTTACTGGGCCTGGCTCAGCCAATCATGCATAAAGCAGATGCCTCCTGTGAGCAGTTCGGGCCATTCTCGCATTAAAACCTCAAACTTTTGGAGCAAGTGAGGACAAAAGATGGGAATGTTGCACGAATGCAGCAACCCTGACTCAGACTCACAGGGATAGCCATTGAAAATATGGGTGCATAGCAAAGATAACTTGTTTGCTATGTTTGCCCTGCTACACAGTGAAAGCACCTTAGGGATAGGATGAACAAACAAATCTATGCCCTAACGTCCGGCCCAAAGCTGAAAAGCAAGAAACGTAGATAAGTTCTCCTCACCTCCCTAGTACCACCTTCAAGTGCTAAATGAGCCTAGCATTGCACACATATATCTACTAAAATATGAACACATACATATCAAATTTATGTCAGGGAGCCGCGGCTAAGGGGTGACCGGCTACGTGCATCTACTCCCGGCCAAAAGCTGAAGAGCTGAGCGCGCACCAGGGCCTCCAACCTCGGCCCTCCGTGACCAACAAATAGTGTATACATATTATGAATACGTATGTCTGTTACTATTACCTATCAACTAATATATAAGCATGAACATACATGAATGCATAGTGGTCGGAATACCACCAATTGTGAAAAATTGACTCAACAAATCACCAGCTAGTGGGCTTGGTCGAGATTGTGGTAAGGTAGACATCAGAGTTTCTGATGTAATCCCAGTGTTAACCTAGCTAATTGTCAACGTTATACAGAAATGAACCAGATAATCATGGAAAAGATACATTTGAATAAAGTCTCCCAACTCCATGGTTTGAGATATATCAAAGTCCCATATATCTTTAAAATGTTTAGAAAGAAGTAATCCGGATAATTTTTTTGAATGCCAAGGATTTCCAACGGCCCATCCTCTGGATTTGGGAGTCGGAATATCCCTGAGCTGAAGCGTATGTTGCTGCCCCGATTCGAAAACTGTATTTTATATTTTGATTATGGAGAGATGACCACGTTAACGAGAAAGATAGCCAAGAATTTAGCTGATGAGGGGTGATTGGTGACATATCTGGGTCACAGAATAGTGGGCCTGAAGCATGACCCCTTTGAGAGATGTACTCAGATAAAGCCGCCACTGGGCAGTACCTAGTCCGTGAGCGTGGAATTGACATGGAAATGTGTGATCCAAATTGGTGTTTTGCCTGTTGAAAAACTATCACTAGGGTGTCCGAAAGAATTGATACCTGGGATATGTTTATGTTATTCTGAGATTTAGTGACTTCACCGATGCGAAGGAAACCATGAAACATTAGCAGGTAGATAGCTCGAACTAGGCAAGCATAATAAGGTGCCCAAGTCACGTGTCCTGAGGAATAATAAAGTGCATGTAGAATAGGTAAGGTAATCGGGGGCCTAGTATCAAATTTTGACAACTGTTTGTGAGCCCCTAACAGTTTGCGTCTGATTAAAAAATTACCAGTTGGATCTGGGAACTGGAATAATTGTGAAAAAATGCAATTGCTGACATACAAGAAGTGACTGAGGCTGGTGACAATCCTGTACTGAGGAGATGGACAATAAAATTACCAATTAAGGGAACAGATTTTCCTGGAAAAGTAGTTACAGCGAAGTCGTGCAACTGGGTTACCACTTGTGAATATATCCTGCGGGTGGAAGGGGCCAAATATGCTGCAATGAAGCCACCTGCAGTGTTCACCAGGGAAGATAGTCTGTTGGTAAGCAGTCCGGCTGGTGGTTGAGCCAAGGAGCCTCCTTGTGTGCATAATCGTTCTGGAAACGAGATAGGGCAGCGGCAATAATGTTGGTTTTTCCAGGCACATGTTTAGATGCAAACTGGATGTTGTGTCTCATACAAGTTACAGCGAGTTCCCGAGTCAGGTTCATGATATTTAAATGTTTGGACGTCTGTGAATTAATGATGGAAACCACACTCATGTTGTCACACATAAACAGTATGCGTGAGTTTGCAAGTGTGGCCCATACACGGACATCTAGAACAATGGGTAATAGTTCCTTGATAGTAATGTTAATATGAGCCCATGATGTGGGGAAAGAACCCTGGAACCACCGGCCGCCCAAAACTGTTGCAAACCCAAACCCACTGGCATCAGAATACAACCGAATACAGTTGGATGAAGTCCAAGTATTAGGCAGACAGAGAGAGATGCCATTGAAGTTGTCGAGAAACAACTTCCATGCAGCCAGATCTTTCCTATATTCTTGGTTAATACGAATCATGTGGTATTTTCCCTGGATGCCTCGTGTTAAGTCATGGATTCTTCTGAGAAACGTTCTACCGGCCACGACTGTTCTGCATTCGAAACACAAAGTGCCAAGAAGAGAACAGATGTCGTGTAAAGAGGCTTTCTTCCGACGATAAAGTGAATTTATCTTATGCCGTGCATCAATCAACTTATCCTGCGGCAAGCGCAACTGCATAGCAATCGTATCAACCTCGATACCATGTAAAGTAACCACTGATGCAGGCAGCACAGTTTTGTTGGAATTAATAGGAATGTGAAGAGAAGTAGCTAATGCCAGGAAGGACTGAAGACCCCTAGTGCACTGGGTAGACTGAGCAGGTCCGAAAAAATAAAGTCATCTAAGATATGAGACAGGTACTCCACATGGAATTTAGTCGAAAGAATCCACTGCAAAGCGTGGGCAAAACATTCAAATGTTTGGCATGAAGTGCTGCAACCCATTGGTAGACATTTATCAAAATAATATTTACTTTGCCATGTCATACCGAGGAGTCTGTGATCGGCAGGGTGAATAGGGATAATACGAAATGCTTCTTGAATGTCTGCTTTAGCAACAAGGCAGCCTTGTCCAATCTCACGGATTATCATGACACAGTCATCTAGCAATTCATAATGTACTTCTGAGTGTACTTTTGGAATGTGGGAATTGACACTGTTCCCTTTAGGAAAACTTAAGTCGTGAATTAGTCGAAATTGGCCTGGTGCTTTCTTGTCTACCACACCGAGAGGCGACAGCACTACACCTACTGGTGAAGGAGTTGAGAAAGGACCTGATATTCTGCCCGCTGCTACTTCTTGTGCTAGTTTAGTGGTGACAAACTGGTGGTGCTTTAGGGCTGAAAGATGTTTGACATACTGATTATTCTGGGAACTGCATGTGATGGTTGATGGGATGCGAAAACCGAAGGAAAACCCATGGATTAATCTGTTTCGCTTAACCCTTTCGTACCCGACTAGGTACGTTGCCAGCCTGTGGGGTAGGACTGGAGTTGGGAGGCTTCTGGGAAGATCTCTTGATAGAATAACAGTTGACTTTGGCGTGTCCTTTTCTGCCACAGACAGTGCAGGCATGCCTGTAGCGGTAATGCCCGTTGGCACATTTGTCATTACTGTTCCAAGCGAAGCATACACCCGAGTCTGCCGGTCCTGGTTGCCGGCGGTTCTGGCGAAAAGGCCGGCGCGAACAGGGTGCAGCCAGTGGGGATGCGTCACCATGGACGGCGTCCATGGCTAAATCCCAGTTCGTGGTCTGCCACGGCAATGACGGCAACAAAGCATGGACATGCCGAAACTTCTCATCGTAGGTGCGCCATGCCATCCCACCGTGGCGTTTCTGCATGTCCATGATTCGCATCATGTATGTCAACATTGCTGGTGCCTCTGCAGGGTAGCGTTCTACGTACACACTGGCATACGTACTGAATGCACGCAGCCAGTGTGCAATGTTGGTGACTGATGTCACCCTGCCTGGCATCATATGTGGATGTGGCAGCTGACTGAGCGGGTCGAGGGACCAGGACACTGTTGGCTCAGACGCTGTTGCCAACGATCCCAGCTCGATGAACTGGTGGGCCCAGATCAGCGCTTTTATCTTGGGGTCCAACGTAGCCCCCAAAATACAAAAGGGAGTCATGGCTGACTCACCTTGTCTAGGCCCGAACTGGGTCGTTCCTGACATTTGTTGGAGAGTGCTATCCAGCATAGCTTGAAAGTCTGTGTCCTGGCCCCCATTAGCAGATGTCCTTGGCAGTTGCATAGGTGCAGGGGTGGACGTCTCGGTTGTTGGCATCATCGTGTCAAAATGTGGCAGTGGTGTCGATGTCGAAACTGAGGGGGGACGGTTGTCGTTGCCGCGAGCCTCAGTCAGATGTGCTTGCGCTTCCCGCAATTGTCGCTGCAGATCGAGAATGGTGGTGCGCAGATCAGTGTCGCAGTCCGAGCTGTCCGACAAGTCGTCTGCCAGTCTCGCAGGCATCCGAGTTGGCCTTATAGAGTGTCTGCTTGCAGGTGGAGGGCCGCCCTTCCTCCCATGTTTTACCTTAGGCATTGCTGAAACGGGAAAACACAGCAGGGCAGTTTCCTGAATAGAGAAAGGTATAATGCTATGGTGCCGACCTATTGGCAAGTAATATATGCTTGTAACCAGGCCGCAATCGCCTAAAATGTGAAATTCGCAAAGTGAATCCGGTATTAAGATCTGCTGGTAGGTATGTGTTGATGACACCGCACCTACAAAAGTGACCTTAAACTCACATTTACATTTGCAGGTCCCACTTAAGTGTAACCTGACCGCAATTAACACACTCCAATATGTGTTACTCAGCAAAGCCTGTTCGCATAGCACTCAACAATATGGGCATAAGTAAACGCAAGCCCAACAATACCGGTGTGGTACACAACCTTGCTTGCTCACACAACAGAAGGTTAAAACATGGGTGTGTAAACTCATCATCACGCTGGGCCGACCACCTTGCAATCCCAACACATATGTGTAGTCTACAACAAGGGCTGTTCATGCAACAAAGCTCAACAACAAGGGTGTGGAAACATATCATCACCCTGGGCCGACCACCTTGCAAGCCCAACAATCATTGTGTGGTCTACAACATGGGCTGTTCGTGCAACCAGGCTCATAGCATACATGGGTGTGGAAACACATCATCACCCTGGGCCGACCACCTTGCAAGCCCAACAATCAATGTGTGGTCTACAACATGGCCTGTTCGTGCAACCAGGCTCAAGGCATACATGGGTGTGGAAACACATCATCACCCTGGGCCAACCATCTTGCAAGCCCAACAATCAATGTGTGGTCTACAACATGGCCTGTTCGTGCAACCAGGCTCATAGCATACATGGGTGTGGAAACACACCATCACCCTGGGCCGACCACCTTGCAAGCCCAACAATCAATGTGTGGTCTACAACATGGCCTGTTCGTGCAACCAGGCTCAAAGCATACATGGGTGTGGAAACACATCATCACCCTGGGCCGACCACATTGCAAGCCCAACAATATAGACGTGGTCTAAAATGTGGCCTGTCCATGCAACAAGGCTCAACAACATGGGTGTGGAAACACAACATCACCCTGGGCCGACCACATTGCAAGCCCAACAATAGAGACGTGGTCTACAATATGGCCTGTTCATACAAGGCTCAACAACATGGGTGTGGAAACACATCATCACTCTGTCCTGACCACCTACAATCCCCACAAATAAATGTACGATTAGTGCTTGGAAAGGAAGAGTGGCCTGTCACCCTCACTGTACAAACACAGTAGTTACTAGTGCGGTCAGCATAACAGCACAGCCTGGAGAAAATTGAGAAGAAAGCAAATTATTATGCACGCTAAACTCCAAGCTAAAGTCATGGCCACATTCATATGTATGCATTTGGTAGGATGCACATAAATGTAAAGTGCACATCTGCTAGCTCAAAGTCAAGCACAATCATTTTAGTGTATATAAATATGTAGTCATGATAAGTGCCGGCCAGCCTGAATACCTGGTCCTGAAAGAATGACATGGTTCAACATAACCTCCATGGGGTGTAAGTTACCAGGTACGTCAATCAAACCAGCCAGGTATGCAATAGGAAAATCCTGAAAGAAATATTGTAGAATGTGGATTTTGAGGCATCATAATGAATCCAAAGTTCATCACTCATCAGGATCTCGCCTATCCTGTCGGTAATCTGCGAAGAATTTCCAAAATTACCACCTGTTTGACATGGTATTTGGATACCAAGATATGAGCAGCGCCCAATACCCGCCCTATCAGACGTTCGATCGAGTAACCTGACGCCAAGTCATTAGTCCCAATATCAAGGAAAACAACATGAGGACACATGCGGCCAACCAAATGCGTCTTATGTTCCAGGTGGGCAATTGTCATTCCTCCCTGCCCTACACAGGAGACCAAATGGCCGTCAGGGCAAAGTCCAAAATTGCGAGTTTCCTCCCTGTTCATAAACAACTGTAATCTACAAACAAAACTGCGGCCATAGAACACCACATTAACAGGGTAACATCCAGCGTTCATGCTGAATGGTCAAAAAAACATAACATCATACCAAGCCGAAGGCCCACAGTTCAATAGCTAAATAAAATGTGCAGAAGATACACAATTAGCAAATTAAAGATTGAAAAGGCAAGCAAATAAAAGTAGCACAACAAAGTAAACCAATGATGCAGTAATTGGTCCACTGGACACACTATTGACAGTGTACTAGCAAACGAATGTAAACAAACGGCGAAAAAACGAGGTACTTTAAAATTGCCAGTGTTCAAGAATACTTAGGAAATCCGCTAGATGGCGATACTGAATCGAAAAATCGCGTTAGAAGTTAACATAGTCGTAAACAACCGTATACAATCGCAAAGTCGCCAACTAGCGCAAGTGAATTTAGCAAACGTACAAAATATTAATTATCCGCGCACAAGACAATATCAAAATGCAGGCATTCCAACAACCGACAAATTATGAACTGGTTGTAAACATGCAATCGGTTATGAATCCATGAATCCAATGATTCGCATAATTGACGACGTAATGGCGTTGCAAACTACAAGAGTCAAGACGCAGTACAGTACGTTCGCCTGTATCAGTGTATGTGGGCGAATACCGCATAAAACGCTGAATAATTACGTTACAGTCTAAATTCAAGTTAAGACTGATGACTCACCGTCTAAAATCGAGCACCCAACGTCACACCCGTTTTCGTGGCCGAAAAGACAGAGCGTCGCGCAAACGAGACAAAGCCAAAGGACTGCGAGAAGAGCGCCGCGGTCGCTTGCGGATGTCTATCGGCAAAAACAAATCGCCAAGCAAGGTCGCCAAGCGCCAATGTCGTTCGGCTGTTGTATATGCTTACAAAAATCAAGAGAAAATGCCAGCGAAATGTAATAAACAACAGAAAACGGGCATCAGAGAGCAAACAAACTTTCTCTGTGACAGAAGAATTTAGACTGAGTTTCCCCAGTTCAGATACTGGGCAGTGATTGGCTACTGCCTGGTTACCAGAGTGGGATATTCCCTTATTAGGATATAGGCTCTCTGCGACCTGACTGCGACCCCCTCTGTTGTATTCCCAAGGGATAGCTGTATCCAGCTTAGCGCAGAGGCAACATCAATGGTGACATTGTCCAGATGTGTCTGGCCAATGTTTATGTCTCAGTGCTGTGAGTAAAATGTATTTAATTAATGCTGGATTAAACATTTATTTTTAGTACAGCGGCTAAGAGCCAGAAATTAGACAAATTGTGCACTTTTTGACAAAAGCATGACAATTTGCACATATGTAGTTTATGATATGTATAATCATATAAAGCTAGGTACCCATCGCTATCGACATGGTACCTAGCCGCCATCTTGATTTAAAAAATGGCCGCCACGGAAATCCAATAGGCAAGTATATCAGCTTCTAAACAATACAGAAACATGATCTTGGTGTCCAAACCAACATGTCCGGGGTCAAGGAATCCATTTCTGTCATGTGCAATATCTAAGGATGACGGCTATATTGGAATTCAAGATGGCCGCTATGGGAATCCATTATCGAGATATATAAGATTCTAAGCAACATAAAACATGTTCTTTGTGTCTAAACCAATATATTCAGGGTCAAAGAATCCATTTCTGCCGTATGTTATATCCTCAGACGTTTTATGAACATAATTTTAGTGCTTCTTGATATTGAGGACTCCATATGACGAATCCATAGGTGGTTCATATGTTTCAAGGTCAAGGAATCCAGTAGTGCCACTTGCATTATTCTCATATGACGGCCATATTGACAAACAAAATGGCTGCCATGGAAATCATCTGTCCGAATATACATCAGCTTTTACACAACATAGAAACATGGTATTGGTGTCTATACCAATATACTCAGAGTTAACTAACCCATTTCTTCCACATGCTGTATCCCCATATGACATAAATATTGAAATACAAGATGGCCGACATCCATATAATCATATAAGGTGGTTTAATTCAGCTTACGTGCAACACAAAATAGACATTTGTGTTTAATCAGGTAACATAGATATAAATAGACTACAATCATTAAATAATAATCACACAGGATATCAAGATGACTGCCATGCATATATATGTTCTAGGAACATGATCTGAACGTGTGTTGGGTTTAGGAATCCATACCTGGCTTATGGTACGTGTCTTCATGATTACAACCTTTCAGGCTTATGAAAACATTTTCTCAGTTATATTTTCAACCATAATATACCTCACAACATACTTATACTTGAAAAATAATATATAAATTGGACTACACTTAGATTTGCAACCACAGTGCACTAGGTCATAGCATTGCATCGGTGCCTCCTGGAGTTTAAGTCCAGCATGGTTTCCATACTGAGGGTACCAACCCTAGTGTCCAAGACCAGGTAGATAGAGATTTGGCACAAGAGCTTGTGACATGACATAACCAATTTGACAAACTACCCTTCTCACATGTTGGTGCATTGCATGTTTTGTTGGTGGGGTATTCCATGCCGTACCAGATCCCTGGGCAAACAGCTGTTTCCTTGTTTCATCCTGCTAAATGCAAAAGTCTTAATGTATATTCGGCGATTAACCTCTGTATCTCATTTACTGTACATGAGTCGACTTCTTTTGATTGTGATGACAGGGCGAGGAAGACATATGTAACAGCGGGGAATGGAGTTCATGCTAACCATGCCAACTTCTTCCTTCGACCAAGGAAACTGGAGACTATGTCGTACATAAACTCAGTACATAGCATAGCATAGCATTAATGTTTTCGATATCACAGGTCGTTGACAATGGCATGGGTTGCAATATGACAAAAGTGGATTTCAATCGCAAAACAACGTTCATTTATTTCAACAGCAAGGAATGCCTTACCGCCAGAATAACCACATATGTAAACACTACAGGATATCCACTTTGGGAAATCCTTGGTGAACACATTGTGCTACATAGAGTTATATGCTGCCGATGTCCGCCTCCTCGTGTGTTCATGGCTGACGGTACTGCAGGTCGTTGGTGGCTTTATGGACTGTGGTCACAACTATCTGATCTTCGGTGCTGATGATTATACTTATCCACCGGAAACGAATGACCTTGTACATTGTAGCAAATAATTAAACGACTTCTGAGTGGTTCGACTATATATTCTGCGTTCTTTTATTGTTTGTTTGAGGCTGTCAACAAAATACCTACTACATACAACACTATATACTCTTCCAGTTGCCAACTTGGATGTATTGTACATGATACATTTGTGACAAGGTATTCTTTTGATACCGCTGCTCTCGCCAGGTTTCACCTCTGGTTTTGTGTATACTGTTGCGTGCTGGCAAATCCGGTTTGAGCCAGTTTTACAGTTTAGGCGGGAATCCCTGCCATGTTGTTTTGCGGACAAGAAGTCTTCCGTTGTTTTGGAGAGGCAAAATCTCTATCAAGGTAAAATGATCTACGTATAATTTGTTCTTTCCACATCAGTAGACGGGAACAGTTTTGTAAATCATGCCGAGTGTATTACTATTCGAAATGCTTGTAAGATGTAGTGTGTTTTCTGTGCACGCTGCGGCTGTGGCAGATCGGTGCTGGCCAAGTGCTGGAACTGCCAACTACGGAAGAATTAATCAACATTAAATTTGTTCCTGAGAGATATTGGATAGCAGTTATCTGTGAGCTAGTGTATTAACAAAATTATTTGTTATAAGAGTACCTTGAATTGACAGGACTTGAACAATACTATATTATGACGTAATATGATCATGTGTGTCGGCCATGTTGCTGTCATTGGCATTGCTATGATCATATGGTAGTTTCTGTGTAACACATTTCTTGATTAGAACTGAATGTAAATGTTGACAGTGCCGAACTTGTGCGGTATCGCATTGTGACAGCCTATGGATACTTTGATGTACTGTGGTACCTAAGCTTATGACTGAAGGTAGCTATTACGATGCTTTGCAGATTAATCCACCAGGGGGCGACTGTTGAAGGGCCAGCCCAGGGCTAGCTGCATCAGGCAGCGGGTATGCACTGTCATTACTCTAGTAATCTTAATACCCTCGCAATTGACATGTTTGTTAGATTAACTGTTGTTATTATTTGACAATTATTCTGCACATGATTATTACTGGCTTGTTATTCAGAATACTTATTAGGACTTCCGTATTAATGTATAATAAAAGATCAGTGGTTATACAAATACGTGCATGTATGTTTAATTAGTTTAGTTAACACTGCATGAAAGCCAGGAGATTATGTTTATTAAGGATTTGTCTTGTTCCCGTGCAGGGTGTCGTTGCCGTTCGCTTACCACTGACAATAAACCGTACCAGTCTTACAACTACATGTGTAACGTGTGGTGTGTTCATGTGTTCCGCTTCGAATATCACTCGGCGGTCACTACACATTATTGCTGGACATCATCCACATTGCACTACATGCACTGCTCACACATTTGTGTCGAGGTATGGAGCAATCTGCAATGGTGAGAAGTACTATGTTTGGTACGCCAGCCAGTCTGATTGTGATCCTTGTCATAATTGGCGTTTTTCTGTCGTTTCGTCCGCTTATCTGCTCAATAATATTTCCATATACCCGTAACAGTGTATTCTGTTTGCATTACATAGTTTTGTCCATGACTAAGTTCGTACTCGGAGTCTGCATATGTGGGCGAATTTAAGCGATTGTTGGATTACACAAATGTTTAAATGTTGACACTAAACATGATATTTATTTAGCAAAGTTGTATTGTATGCCGGACTGTAGAACATTTATGCTTTGTTGAGTTTTTAATTGGCAGTTTAAACCCTACTTTCCAACTCCATCTAGATACCTGTGATATATTTGGCCCTGTCACCATCCACCTCTCCCAGGGTTATGGACTTCTATTAAACTTACAACACAACCGTCACTCTTTGTGGGTGATTTACTTGATTTTAACATCGGCCTAGTGTTATTGCTGAGAACACATGTTGTGGTTTCTGCACAAAAAAGACCGTACGTAAGTTGCCAGTAAACCTCAAGACGTGTTGTCAACACGATGTTGAGTATGTTTTCCATATCGCTTACGTGAACTTTTAACGTAACCATTTGTGTTGTCCATTCTTAACCAATGACAGACCAGTATATACACTGCTTTTTATCTTATTTTTCAGAACATAGCTTAGAAACAACTGCCAACAAAAATTGACATACACGTGAATATACACGTATTCATATATGAACCACATATGGATTCCTCAACTTCAAGAGGCACTAAAATTATGTTCGTAAAAAGCATATGCAGTGGAGCGATCTTGAATTTCAATATGGCCGTCACCCTTGGATACTGAAAATGACATAAATGGATTCCTTGACCCTAAAAATATTGGGTTAGTCACCAAGAACATGATTTAATGTTGCTTAGAAGCCGATATAACTGGATAATGGATTTCCATGGCGGCCATTTGTAAAATCAAGATGGCGGCTAGGTACCATGTCGATAGCATTGGGTACCTAGCCTGAAGTGATTCTATATATCATAATCTACACGTGTGCCAATTTTCATGCTTTTGTCAAAAAGTGCATAATCATGTCCCTTAGCCGCCGTACTATTTGGCTGCTGAACGTAGACAACTATTCACTTTTTTTCCAATTACAGTCGTATCTCAAAACTAATTAAGATGGAAAAATAGAACGTATCCTAGTAATGCATATATTATTGAACCATTGACGAATTTAAGAATCAAGAATCAGTTGCGTTCTAAATATTTTTGTTGCTGAAATTTTGGTCTGAAATCCCTTGCGAGCTCAGTTTCGTACCAGATTTCAATGGCAGATTTTTGTGTGAAATAATAATATACATAATCTGGTGTTGGAATGTGGAGAATAGGTTGTTTAACTAAAAATTAGTAAAACATATTAATACCAAACCCCAAATTTGCAGTAAACATGTGCATATGTGAAACAAATACTCTATTAAAATGTGTTTCAATCCATAATGACACAATAAACCAATTCAAAGGGTCAACTTAGACAACATCAAATATTGCCATCGCATTTATTTCGGTTTTAATAATCACATTAATTTAAGACAGATATTTGTAAGTCTTAGACAAGCTATATTTAGTACTCACTGGCAGACCTGTTCAATGGAACAACATCTCGATTTCTCTGGGAAACATCCATGTGTTTTTATTTATTTGCTATATCCTTTCGTGTAGTGTAGTGTAGTGTAGTGTAGTGTAGTGTGTAGTATGTAGTTCTTGCTTCATACTCTCGCTTTCAGCTACAGACGCCAGCTGGCTCCTTGGAATGAAAAGGGAGCCGAGTGCGTACGTCTTCCCTGCTGGTACACAGCATCTCCATAGATAAGACTTTAGCACAACCTCCTTGTGGTACACTTTGGATTCTGGGCACCTTGCGGCCCCATGTGAAAGTGTTAGGTATCTCGGAGCAGATTGGAGCCCCAGAGCAGGGGTAGAACTTCAGCATTTATTTTACTGGACAGCAGGACTAGTAAAGACAAAAGTTTACTAGTCCGCCAAAAGGTTTACTAGTCCTGAAAATATCAAAACAACACAAATTTAAATTGCAACAAATGCGTCAGACGGTCCATGGTGGCCGTTTTCAGCACTTGAATGGCTCGGTGGGCAGTTGCAGTGTTTTTCCAGCTTGCGTTTTTCTGCTGGTTTTGCAACCCCAGTCAAGTAATGATACATCGTGCATAAACGTAGACTAATAAAGCAATGTAGATGTAAACCGTATTCGAAAACCGTGCATTTGAAAATGACCACCAATTGCACTTATTAGCCCTACCCCTCTACCAGATACGCTAAACCAAACAAAACTGTCATTTCAGAATTCGATGTCACACAACAGCCAATCAACAGCACTGTTTCACTTTTCACTGTCGCCTCATTATGTAAAGAATTAGTTTGTCAATGGTACGGATGGAGGCATCATGCAACATGCTGATTTTTACTAGACAGCCGGACTAGTTGGTAGGCAGATTTACTAGTCCGCCGTAATCTTTACTAGTGTACGGACTAGCGGACTAGTGGGTAGTTCTACCCCTGCAGAGGTGTTGCGTACAGGTCCCACCAACGTGTGGATACGTCCCGACCTTCACCATTCCAATCTCCAACTATGGGTAAATATTCAGTGTCGGGCAGCAGCGATGCTTGTATCTGGTGTTGTCGGAACAATCAAGTTATCTTGACAAACGGTGGCACTAGAACTAAGAGTAGAAGGCAACGTCTCTCCACTGCGGGGTAACCAGCTAGACATCCAGTCGTCGCATGGGATGCTCCACTGGTCCAGAGTGTGTTGATACTGGTGCGCGACAGTCTTGACACCTAAAACATGAGCGCGAGCGAAGATGTAGAGCAGACCTGGGGCCGAGTACATTTTTATGAGTACGAGTACTTTGACGATGGACGAGTACGAGTACATTGCTAAAAGCTGAGTACGAGTACATTCTCACGAGTATGAGTACAAGTACATTTTTGTAAATATAAATATTAAATAATAACGTATTGTAAAATAAAAATAAATTAATCTAATTTATATAACTCGGCACAAGTGAATATACAATGGCAGTTGATCAATTTTTTATGAGGAAAATTGTAAAAAAAACCTTTATTTCATCGACAATGACATTTATTTATGTGGCATCCTATGATTTCTGCATCTATTTTCCATTGCACCGGATGAACATGAGTTGTTCAAAGGTTGAGTCTTTGAGGCTGCACCGTTCAGGGCGGAATACTTTCCCAGCTGTGCTAAATAGCCTTTCAACTGGGGCTGATGAGGCGGGAATGCTGAGATGATGAGGGACCAACTGAGCCAGAGTGGGGAAATTGTTGCGTTGACCCTTCCAGAACTGCAATGGGTCACTGTGACGATCTGAACATGGCTGACTGAGGTATTTGTTCACTTCTACGGTGATGGCAGATTTGTCTGAGGAGGTGGTTGATGCATCCGAATCCTCCATGAAGTCGAATAGGTCATCTTGGTCATTGATATGTCGTTGTTTCGCTGGAGGAGGCTGCACTTCAGCAGTCTGCTTGGTGATGGCCTCAGCCTTGCTCATCAGAAGCTGCTTGATAGTTTTGCGCTCGGCATCATTGCTGCACCACTTCAACTTGAAGCGCGGGTCAAGTGCAGACGCTGTCCTGTAAATGTAATTTTCTTGGAACGAAGTCAAGCGTTTCTCTACCGACTGTTGCAGGGCCGAAACAAGCTTGCTGTTGTAGGTGGAGGACATTTTCTTCATTTTGTTCTTCAATCCACGGATGCATGGCACAACTAGGCTCGCTGATACACCACTCTCTTCCTGCATATGGACTGTTGCGATTTCAAAAGGTCGCAAGATTTCACATAGATCCTGCAGGCAGTTGCGTTCATACTGTGTTAGATGCACAGTATCGAGGGCATTCAGCTTGTCAGCTGGTACATTCAGGATAGACTGAATCATGCGAATTTGCGAGTTCCATCTTGTTGCAGTTGCGGCTTGGAGACACTTCTCGCCCCCAAGAACGTCAGTAGCAAGTGTCGACTTTCTTGCAAATGACACGATCTTTGCAGCTTTTGCAATAAGTTTTGTGATATGTGGGCCAGCCTGTTTCAGTCCATCATGAACAATCAGCTGTGTCGTGTGAGCGAAGCAGCTGTCACGTTCAGCAGGGAGGTGGTCAAATACAGCTGGGTTGATGGGACTGTCACCCATGTCGTCAGTGTCACTGCTGTCATCATCATCACTGCTATCATCATTTTCAGTGACATCTAACTCTGTCGCCACAGATGTGTATCCTGGCAGATCGACCTTGAATACTTTTACCATGTTGGCGGCATTGTCGGTCACGATGTTCACGATCTTCGATGCGATTTCGAAGGCACTGACAGTTTCGTGGTACTGTTGGTAAATGTTCTCTGCCGTATGCCTTCCTTTGAATCTCTTGCAGTCCAGCATGACTGACTTCATCGTCCAATCAAGGATGAAGTGGCCGGTTATCCCGATGAAGCTTTTCATCTGGCGATTGCTCCAAATGTCAATCGTGAGACAAATGCTCTGCACTTGCTTCAGCTGCTGCCTAATCTGTGAGTGGACAAATGCGTGTTTCTGTCGCAGCAACTTGGTCGACAGGTGTTTTCTGCTGGGCACTGTGTAACGGGCATCTGCGCATTCCATGAGTGTGTGGAATCGAGGGCTGTCGACCAGCGACAATGGCAACAGATTACCGGCGACCAGCATGACAAAGGCATCGGTTATGGCATGCTGGCGTGGATCATGCGTGCTATACTTCACTGCAGAAGTTGGCGGCATGTATGCGACTATCGGTGGCTGAGCCTGATCATGTATCTTTTTGGATGCGACATCTGCATGTACAGATGGATGGCGTCTCTAAAAGCCCAACAAATTGCACATTAAACTTAATGTTTGAGAATCAGTTACGTTAATTTTTTTTAAATATATTAATAATAATACTTTGTTTACATTGTGAAATTGACCCGTGGCATCCAGGATATCACATATCATTAACATAGCTGGACAACATTGATAAACTCCTAGATGATGGAGCCAAAAGCACTAAATCATCAGCATACATCAGATGATTAATTAATGCTGCATCTATTACACATTCAGCATCTGCACTGTTTTTTACCAAGATGATCGAAGCAGACCCTTAAGAGAATTTATCTACACCATTACTACTAACAGAAAAACTGTCTGACATGATATTCTTCCAAGGTACATCAATTTTTATTAGTATACCAAATATTAGAATTCTAACTATATACAAGCATCATGACTGTCTCACAAACACAGTAATTTACCCAATCAGATGCTTCAGATGCATTCAAAAATGTGAATATACATTACTATTCAAACTATGGATATTTAGTACAGCATTCTTGAAGGTATATAATATTATACACGTATCCGTACTGTATTTAGTCATGAAGACAAACTGACTGGCAGTGACTGCTGCATGTAGTCAAACAAACTGACTGCTGCATGTAGTCAAACAAACTGACTGCTGCATGTGGTCAAACAAACTGATTCGTACAAGTGGTCAAACAGCATGCAATACGGTCATCAATTAACTTTTCAAAAACTATGGATATAGTACTGGATAGAGCAATAAGCATGTAGTTACTCTTACTAAACATGCTAACACTTGTGTTTCTAACAATGGGCATAGGTACAGCAGATATCCTAGATTCAGGTAAGATAGCATGGAGAAAGAAATTAGTGAAACACACAGTGTGCACTGGGAGAATCAGTAATTTGATTTTTGGGTAAAAGACGTGATTAAATTAACAATATCAATACCAATGCAACCATAGACAAAAAGATCACAATTACCTTCAGATGCTTGACAAAGTTTGAAGTCGTTTTCATGTGGCCTTTTATCTCGATCTTACAGTATTTGCATTTCCCTAACACATTCCCTGTGGAGTTAGGTAGTATCACAAAATGGCTAAGTACAGTCGACATGCTACTAGTACTAGTTTTATACTTCAGCTCTTGCAACAAAGTTGAACAAACAATACTCCAATTAACTTAATCGACAATTTAGTGGATCTCTCTGCAATGTAGGCATGTGGTATCACTGTCATGATATATCTAGGGGCAATATTGAGTCACCGACCAACTAGGCACACGTAAACCAATCATAAAGTACGATTGACATTTGAGAAAAAAACTTAGCCAATCAAGTTGATATCTGTCTTTAATGATCACAAATGAGTGGGTAAAAGAGACTGACCAGTGGATACCCCCA
The DNA here is from genome assembly GCA_020002185.1 of Paraescarpia echinospica. NCBI lineage: Eukaryota > Metazoa > Annelida > Polychaeta > Sabellida > Siboglinidae > Paraescarpia > Paraescarpia echinospica. Next base: position 26,469,324 of record CM034542.1, on the reverse strand, counting down.
GCCAATCATTTGAACTTTGCTGGTTGTCTCCAGGTTAAGCATGTAAAACAAAGCAACCAACAGGAGGATTTGTTACCTGGCATCCCACTGGCTACATGTCTTTGTTTAGCATTTCTCTTATCTCTGCTCCCTCAGTGCGTGTTCTCTCTGACCTAGACTAACATGCCACATGGCTTCACTGGTGTCACACTACGTTGGCACCGGATTATATTAGTGTAGGGTGACGTCTGACTTGAGCCACCTTACTTCTACAGAGGAAGACTGGCAGTTCTTGTTCTTAGCAGTTAGCACTGTCGGCCAGTGCCAAGTGGCATGGTCTCCAGACTACATTAAATGCATTCCCTATCTAACAGGTGGGTTAACTGCTATTAGTAGTTGGCTCTTTATGGACATCCTGGTGGCTTGATTAAACTGTTTTATGGCCTAAACTGATAGCCTACAATTATTGTTTGCTTAACAGGGTGTTTCTGACTGGGGAAAGATGCTGCCTGTTGCCATGTTAGGGTATCATAGTCATGGACTCATGGCTATCAGAGAGTGAGGATGTACTATGTGTAGGGATGGCAAGGTGGCATTCTAGGTGAAATAACAAAGTATTTAAAAAAATAGTTGAGCATTTCAATATTTCAGGAAAGTTTGATTTTATAACTGCAAATAAATTAATTGTTCACAGTATATATTGAGAAAGTACTCAGATGTACTCGTAAAATCTGAGTACAATGAGTACGAGTACGAGTACATGACCCATAAGTTGTACGAGTACAAGTACTTAAAAAATGTACTCGAGTACACGAGTACCGAGTACTTCCGCCCCAGGTCTGATGTAGAGGAAGTCCTATGGCGGCGGTGTTAAGGCCACGATGGCAGGTGGGAGTAACTGGAAGCTATTGGCTGAAGCACTACAAATAGGCGGCTTGGATATGATGGTCGTGTGTTGATGAACAACAATAATACAAGGCAGCCTTATCTAGGGATGCTCTGCTTACCCCAATCCGGGGACGCCCCTAGAAAAGGTGGGGGTAAACAAAGGGTAAACAATTTGACTCCTGATCAGCACACCGCGGCTCCAATACCAGCGGTGTGAAACACAAGAAGAAGAAGCTCTCATTAGCAACATGGAAATTGAGGACCTTACTAGACTTGAACGATGCAGACAGACCACAAAGGCAAACAGCACTAGTTGCCCGAGAACTTGATCGCTATGACATAGACATAGCTGTTCTTCAAGAAACTCGTCTTGAAGGACAAGGTACACTACAAGAAAGAAACTGCATTCTTCTGAATAGTGAAAGAGCCTGGGATAAGGAGAGAAGCTGGGGTAGGATTTGCAATTGTCAGTAATATCATTAAACAACTCCCTGTGCTACCAATTGGTATATCAAAACGTCTTCTCACCCTCAGAGTACCAATAGGGAAAACCAGCTATGCTACCCTCATCAATGCTCATGCACCAACTATGACTATTCCAGATCAAATAAAAGAAGAATTCTATGAACTACGTGGTCAAACGCTCCAAAAGATTCCATCTACTGATAAAGAATCATACTTGGAGACTTCAGTGCCAGAGTGGGAGATGATTCCAGGTCTTGGCCAATAGCTCTTGGAAAATATTTGAAGGGATAAGTCAAACTCGAATGGTGAACAACTCCTTTCTATATGCACTCAGTTCAAAATAGCGATTACAAACACATTCTTCAAAATGCCTGAACACTGGTACTACTCTTGGCAACACCCACGTTCAAAACGCTGTCACTTAATAGACTACGTAATAACACGAAAAGTAGACTTAGCAGACATATGAAGTGCACGTGCTATGCGTGGTGTACACTGTTCGACTGATCACTACCACGTTAGATAATTATGCAAATTATGGAAATATAACACCACCTCGAAAGAAAACTGGGCATACACACCTGAAGAAGCTAAATGTCAACAAACCGGTAGACAATGAGAAGCAGAAACTGTTAATGACAAATATAGAAACCAACATGATAAACCTTCCAAGTAATGGGCCGATTAATGACCACTGGGAGAGTCTCTGTGAGAAAGTGTTCGAAAACAGAAACACCAGGATTGGTTTGATGAAAATGATGAGGAAATACTATCGCTACTGGACGAAAGGCGTAGGGCACATAAAGCGCTATTGTTTCAACAAACGAGAAGTTGAAACTAGCGCTATGCACAAGCAAAGTCTAAACTACACAAAAATACGAGCAATGCAAAATGCCTGGTGGGATGAAAATTCATGAAAAGGATTCTTTGCTACAATCAAACAGACGTATGTTCCACAGAATACTGCTGTTGCAGAAGGTTAACAAGTTTTCACAGAGAAGCCAGAAAATCTGGCCATATGGAGGGAATATTTCAGCCAGCTACTGAATTGTCCAACAACTGCCACAGAAGAAGCACGTGCTTCGATAGAACAACACCCAATACAGGAAGACATGGCAAATCCACCAACTTTAGAGGAATTCTTGGCTGCGATCAATGAACAAAATCCGGAAAAGCGCCATGACTGGATGGTTTACCAGATAAAATCTATAAATATCGAGGTGCAGCTCTTCACACTCAACTCCTGAAATTCTACCGTAGCAGTTCAAAGACGCTTTAACAATTGCAATATACAAAAAGTAGGGTGACCATAGTGATTGGACATTACCGGGGCATTTCGCTGCTTTCACTTAAGGGGAAATGTCTAGCAAACATCTTTCTGAAAAGACTGCTAACAATTGCAGAATTGATCTCCCTGAAAGCCAGTGTGGGTTTCACGCTTCACGCATCACGCTCTACCATTGCCATGATATTCACCTTGCGGCAGTTACAGGAAAAAGCTGTTGAACAACAACAAAACCTCTACGTGGTTTTCATTGACTTATCAAAGGCATTTGACACAGTGGATATATCAACGCGGTGGATCTTACTTAGACGATATGGCTGCCCTGAGACCTTTGTCAAGCTAATTCAGGAATTTCATGATGGCATGGCTGGAGCAGTGTGTATTGGTGGAACAATACATTGCAGATCCATTTGAAATTACTCATGGCCTAAAGCAAGGATGCGTCTTGGCACCCACTTTGTTCACTCTCGTTCTTGGAGCAGTAGTCTGCAGCAACGGAACACCTGACTACGGGCGTTTTCATCCGCACTAGATCTAGTGGAAGTTATTCAACTTGGATGTACTGAGAGCAAACACAAAAACTCGTGAACTTTGCATTCGTGAATTGGTATTTGCAGATGATGTTGCTATTGTTGCACACAGACCTGAAGATACCAAAGAGATTTTAAACACTTTGAAAAAACAGCAACCTTGTTTGGACTTAGTCAGTACAAAGACTGTAGCACTAAATGCCAACCTCCACCTGGACAAACTTCAGTCAACCCAGACATTGAGATCTATGGCAACCTCACTAAAGTCAGTCAAAAACTTCACATACTTGGGCAGCACGATTGCGTCTGTTAAAACCGTATATTTGATCAATCCATCAACATGACTAAGTAGTTAAGTGCCATTTGCCGAACAGTGTATATGCACCTCCACAACATCAGTCGTATCAGGCGATACCTCACAACAAATACAACTAAATCATTTGTGCATGCTTTCGTCATGTCTAGATTGGACGACGGGAACGCGTTACTGGCTGGACTACCACGTGACCACATTCACAAACTCCAGCGAATCCAAAACGTAGCAGCCAGAATCATCACGTGAACACCTCGCCGTGACCACATAACTCCGGTTCTACAAGAATTACACTGGCTGCCAATCAAATGCCGAATCGAGTTTAAAATACCCCTTCAGATGTCTGAACGGGACGGCGCTGCTGTATCTTGCCAACTTGTTTACCAGGCACTGTCGGGGACGCACACGTCCATCTGAACAACTTTTGCTTGAAGTTCCAAGAACGAACCTGGTCAATTTCGGGGACAGGTCCTTTCGTGTGATTGGACCTCGACTATGGAATGCACTGCCCATTGCTATAAAATGCAGCAGAACTCTGTCGGCGTTCAGAAAGTCACTAAAGACGCACATGTTCAAAGCTCAATACTGCTGACATTTTTAACATTTCATTTCATTTGATGAAATTTTACTGCATATCTTACGTATGGTCACAACAATTACATTCTCCACAAAGTACAAGGTGCACAAGGCGATCGTACTTCCAACACTACTGCACTCTTACTTACTTATGCCCTTCGCTCCACGAGGAGCATAGGCCATCGACGACGTCTCTCCAGCGCTCACGATTTTGGGCAATCTTCTCTATTTTTTTCAGGTGTGGCCTCTCCTTTGTACTTCTCCAGCCGTGTCCCTTTGCCAGTTTTTTTTGTCTTAATGTCAGAGACTGTCTTGTGATGTTTGTTGATGACTTTCTCAGTGTGTAAATACTGTACTCAGCTGATACATTTACTCTCTACCGTCGCCACATCAGAAGACTTTCCAAAGTGCATCTCCGGCATCTACGACAAATCCTTCGGATCTCATGGAAAGGCCACATTTCAAATGTAGAAGTGTTGAGACGGGCGAACAAATGAAGTACAGAAGCCATTCTGACTGCATCCCATCTCCGCTGGACTGGACATGTTACCCGAATGAGCAGCGACACACTCCCAAAGACTGTGTTGTGTGAAGGCGAGTAATCCAGCGGGAAATGCCTTCGTGGTGGATAACGTTTGAGGTAAAAAAATGTGGTTAAAAGACACCTAAAAGCCACACATATCCCTGTAGACACGTGGGAATCAACTGCCAAGACCAACAACAGTGGAGGCGGGCCAAATACCTGGGACATATACATATAGAAGAAAAGTTACGCCAAAATATCAACATGATCATGATCGTTGGCATGGCCTTCTGGGTGCATTTATACCTACCGTCTTCTGTGACGACGGCGGCAGAGGCTTTGTCGCACAAATAAGGCTGACATCTCACCGAAGAGCAAAACACAAGGACACCCCCCTACATTGATGTCATCATTGTTCTGTTCTGTGACAGTCTCTGACAAGTACTTACACACATGAGCGTATAACACAACACTTTATTATGACCGACCGGCAATGCCCACTGCCCTGGTCGCCAGGTGGTAGCACCACTCACAGACTACACCAACATACAACTCAAATTAATGATACAGTGCCATTCTTCTCTAACACAGCAATGTCACTCTTCATTAACAAAAAAATATCACTCTCCTTTTAACACAAGAATGTCACTCTCCTTTAACACAAAATGTCACTCTTCTTTCAACACAAGAATGTCACTCTTCTTTAACACAAAATGTCACTTTTCTTTTAACACAAGAATGTCACTCTTCTTTAACACCACACAATGGCAACACTCTTCATTACTCTTCAATAAGTCGCACAGGTCTGATTATAGACCTATTTGATCGACGCAGCACTGGACTGTTGGACGCTGAAGACTGGTCCAATGGCGCCTCGCCAGTAGGACTCTCGGCCGGGCTCGAAAACACAACCGTAGGTTGAGGCTGAACTAACCTTGTCGCGGGGGCCGGTTTCATGAAGCGACCAAGACCATTCTTAATTCCCATGCAGTATCTCTATCCGCCTAGAGTAATAATCTACAACTACCATGGTCCCGTGGGTAGAGGGGTTGTCATCAGTGGCTTGATGTCGTGCGTTATCCCTGGCCACCACACGGACAACCTGGCTCGTTCCAGGCACTTCGTTAGTCCCTGATGGCCTGTGTGAATATTGTCCAGTACATCTGGCCTCAAGGTTGTAGGGATGACGATTCGGTCGGTATATGTCGGAAGACCATTGCTAACAGAAAGGAAACTTTCTGGTACGGCCTTTTCATACTTTGGCCATCCACTCAACATGTGGATAATAGCTGACTGTAGAGTAGCATCGTTCCTCGTGGAGGATCGCAACTCGGCCATCTTCTGGGGTGACATTGGTAAGTTTGACTCCACCATATCCACGTGGAGTTCGACTTCTTCTGCGACTGATGATTATGGAATGATCTTTATTGGGCTTCTCGACAGAGCATCAGCAACAACAAAGTCATTCCCTGGGGCATATTCCGCTTTGGCCTTGAATGGCATCATCCGCATTAGTAGTCGCTGACATCTTAATGGTGTCCTGTCGAGGTCTTTGACGTTGATCAGGGGCAAAAGCGGCTTGTGGTCTGAGCAGTGTAAATTCCTCTAGACCACATATGAATCTGTCAAATTTCTCGCATGCTCACCCACTCGCTAAGCATTCTTTTTCTATTTGTGTGTACCGCTGCTCGGCGGAGGTCAACATTAGCGAGCAGAACGCCTCCGGCTTCATCCTCCCTCCACCGTGATCTTGCATGAGTACCCCTCCGATGCCGTATGAACTGGCATCGGCGCGCACACAGGTTGACTTTGTCGCGTCGTAGTACGCCAGGAGTGGTGTCGATGACACCAACGTCTTCATATTGACAAATGTTTCTTCCTTAGCAGGTTCCCATGACCAAAACGGGTGACGCTGTGTAGGTCTGGTAGGTATGAACCTAGAAAGTGGACCATTCCCATGACTTGTCGCAACAGTGGCACTGTTGTTGGTGTGCTGGCATGTCCAGAATGGCAGCGACCTTTTCTGGATCTGCGACGATTCCTTCAGCGGTGAATCTGTGACCCAAGAACTTGAGTTCAGTTTGTTTGAACATATACTTGTCTTTATTCAGTCTGAGACCGGACATCTCGACAATTTTCATGACAGTCTCTAGGCGACGGTCGTGCTCCTCTTGGTCTTTCCCAAAGACCAGAACATCATCCATGTAACAGAACACGCTTTCCACCCCTTCGAATATCTGATACATCGTCTGCATGACGATTTCTGGCGCTGACGTGATACCGAATGGCAGCCGACGGATGCAGTAGCGGCCAAATGGTGTGATGAATGTTGTCAGCTCTTGACTATCTTTGTGTAGTGGTATTTGATAGAAACCTCTGGCGGCGTCAATAGAGGTGAATAGTGTCGCACCAGTTAGCTTTGAAGTGACGTCATCTATTGTCGTCAGGATAAAGGTTTCTCGCTTCACCTTTTGAAGTTTCTTTAAATCAACGCAGATGCAGACTTTTCCTGATTTCTTCATGACTGGGACCATCGGTGCACACCACGACTTTGGCGTTGTGCACATTAACCGCTGTGCTTGCAGACGTTCCAGCTCCTCCTTCACCTTCGGTTGGAGTGGTATCGGCTCGCGCCTGGCTATGCTCAGTGCATACAGCTCAGTTCCATCCCGCAGTACGATTCTTACTGGATCAGCCTTGAGACACCCTATGTCGCCGAATGCCTCTTCAACCTCGTCCACTTTGAGAATGAGGCCCACGAGGCTAGCAACGTTGCGACTCAGAAGGTTGTTTGCCTTTGCACTGACAACAACAATACGTCCAAGCAGTGTTGTCGTGATCGGTTTCAGCTTCGGTCTCGGCCTCATGACACTGTAAGTTTCTTCCGACATGATTGACGATCTGCGCCTGAGTAAATTTTGAAATCGATCTTCTTGCCCAAGATTGGAAGTGTCACCCTCCAAGCTGGGTCAGGGTCTTCACACTGTACAGACCCTAGGAAGTAGTGCTCAGAAGATGAGTGTCGTGCACATGGTGGGATTGCTTTGACTTCCTGGACACGTTTTGCCCGACTCACTGACGCAAAATGTCCTTTCTTTCCAGATTTCCTGCATTCTGCTGCAATTGCAGGGTACGTATCATCGCAATTCGGTATAGACCAAATCTGTTTTTCCATTCCGGCCATTTTGTTGGGCTGGAATTATTTTAATTTTGTTGTAAACATTGAGACTAATAATACAAAAACTGGAACATATTTAAAAAAAGCGGTAATGTCAACAGTTATGCATATTTGATTGATTTAATAAAACGAACATTGCAAAGAATTATCGACCAATTACACAAAATTTTATACAAACAAAGGTGATAGAGGCATTGATTGTACCAAATACTAATATATCTGATAACCAGTTTGGTTTCCGAGAGAACAAATGTACAACATTTGCATATAATTTACTCAATGATATTACATCTTATTTTAAGTCATAAAACAGCCCAGTGTTCGTAGCCGCCTTTGATGCTGAAACATTTTTCGATTCTATATGTCACGTGTCATTGTTTTTAAAGTTAATTCATGTTCGTACACCAGTGGCTACTATTGTATAACTGGTACAACAAGCTGACGGATATGGTCAAATGAAATGGTTCCCCCAGTAAATCGTTTTGTGTAACTCGAATGACTGTGATGCTGGCGTCAGAATAGGTGATGCACTGTTCAAAGCTATGGCTTAAGCCGACGAGATCACCCTGTTCTCTACAAACGTTCAACGTCTACAAAACCTATTTGATATGTGTTTTGCACACAGCAACATATGGCAATTCAAATTTTGAGTTGAAAAATCGAAGTGCACGGTTGTTGGAAAATGTCCCTTGTACCAAGAACCAATGTGGAGTTTAGTGACAATTGTTTATGTAATGAAGAATCACTTGATATACTCGGTAATATGTTTAATCGTGATGGTGATAACGCTAGCCATGTCAACAATAGATTAACAATATGTAGACAGTTGTTTTGTTGGCTTGGTAGTGCTGGCATGTTGTACCCAGGACCAACTCCTGGTGTTCAAGCGTATCTTTATAAATGCACATGTCAACCCATATTAACATATTGATTAGAATGTAGGTGCAACTTCCCTATCCACACGCATCGACTTGAATATGTACAGGGTAAATTAATTAAACTAAGTCTTGGATTAAGTAAACGATCGCACAATACGCCTTTACTTAAAGCATTAAACATCGATAAGGTCCAGGATATTGTAAATAATTTTTTTTGTATTCTTGTATAATAGAATATTTATAGTGGAAAGTCCTGCTTGCCGGCTGAGGCAGCTTCTATCTCGTTTTATTGTATATGGCGTAACGGTACTTGGGACTCTGCTGGACAGGGTCTTACCCATGGGCGAGTCACCCACTAAATGTGCGTTTAATAATCTCACCAGACCTATGACTGGTGTGCCTAGCAACGGTGGACATGTTGACTCAATTAAACATCTTTTATTCACCGATAATTTTATTAATCCAAAGTCACATGAACATCTTTTAGTCCACCTCTTAAACCACTGCTCTTTAATAAATTTGTTCTTTATTTTAACTGATCTACATGAGTTATACTGAGCTTCCATATTATATCATATCATTGTATGTATTGTCGCTAGTCACTTTACTAGCCGTCTTGCTATTTATCGTGTGTCCTATACATGTGAATGCACATTGATTATACTAAGTTGACATATGTAATTTTATGTAATGCCGCTAGTCACTTTACTAGTAATTTTACTCCTATCTTCTGACTTTTGTATGTATGTATATATATATATATATATATATGTGTGTGTGTGTGTGTGTGTGTGTGTGTGTGTGTGTGTGTGTGTGTGTGTGTGTGTGTGTGTATTTTAATGTTTCTTCTCCGGTTAAAGAGGTTGAATGAATTAATAAGAGGTCTCAAAGGGTACAGTTGGAAGTCTCAAAGGGGTGCAACTGGAGGCTTCAATGTGTGCATCTGGAAGTAAATACCCAAAACGAAAACAATTGTATTACCGGTTATAAGCAATTTAATAACCACAGTTTTAATGCACACATGCATTCAATTAACTTATCTTGATAAGTTTGAGTGTAACGTGGTAAATATATACATTGAGTAAAATACATAATTTACAACCAGTTCAATGAACATGTACATTTGTAGGCTATAAGCAGATATTACACCATAGTTGCCTACTGTCCACATTTTCTGTTAGGTTTGTTGAGAACGATGGAAACTCATGAAACCAAACTATGACGAGCAGAATGTGTAGCAATGTCTACAGTTGAATGCATCACACTGTCTCAGTTAGTGTGTTACGCATGTTCAAGAGCAACGTCCAGGGTGTGTTACTATACGCGGCGGAATTATGGAAGGTCACCAGAGGTATAAGAAAGATGTTGTAAGGTTTTTTAAACAAGTGTCTCAGGATGATTCTGCGAATCTACAGGCCAAATAAAATATCTAACACAGAACTCCATGAAAGGACAGACATACAGCCCATCTCTCTCGAAGCTAAACGCTGCATATGGAGCTGCATGGGTCAGACACGTCTGCAGAATGCCGCTTACATCCATTCTAAGAGTAGCTATCCGCTGGACCCTTGGTGGCAAGAGATCGAAGGGGAGACCCAAGGAGACATGAAGGAGATCAGTGGAGAGGGAGATGAAGACACTCGGGTGGAGCTGGGGCCAAGTAACGAAGCTGGCAGCGGACAGGCAACTTTGGCGTTCTTTGGTGTCAACGTAATTTCAAAATAATAAAATATATACGAATCAACGTACATTTAGTTATATTCTGCAAGCTAAGAGCTCTACCAACTGTCCACTCTTTGTGTGAAGGTGCTGATGTAAAACTATAATTTAACTTATGTGTAATATCTATACGACTGCATTGTAAGACGCCGTAAACAACTGAAGTAGCATTGGTAGGATAGCATTGTGCAATTACAATGTCACGTACACACATTTAGTGGAATGCTAGTGGCAATGACACGCAAAAGCAAGACACCAATCAACATTGCAAACAGAGCACTATACACACTAACACTCCAAAACGTGAGAAAATTTACACAAACCAACAACTTTGTCACATTCATTAATACATTACACATGGAATAAGTTAATAAAGAATACATTACATAACAATCGTGCTCTAGAGAGGACGGTAATTTTATTTTAAACAAATTGCTGTTTTTAAACTTTTCCTACGAACAGCTTATTACAAACAACTTCACAAAATAGTATCTATATTGCACGATAAGCAAACCGATCAAGTGTTTTAGTTATTCTTAGAAACATTGTTGTGTTATTAAATCAAACAAGTTACATATCTGCTAATATGTTTTACTAGATTCGATTGTTTGAACGTATGATAATTATATATTTATTTGATGTACGTTGTATGCACTTTGTAGGAGTTTGACACTTCAGAGAAGAAGAAAGCAGATGGAAAAAGAATTTACAATTCAAGAGCTGTTTCCTGTGATAATTACACGTTTCGTTCCCCGTCGTTCTCAGAGACCAGCTGCGCCTTGTATTCGCAAGATCATCTCTACTTCGTTTTCATCGTCTTCCTCATCGCCATCACGGAAATAGTTGCTCCTGTTTACATAAATTATCAACCCATGTTAAGTAATTAATCATAATTATTATTTATGAAATGGTATACATAATCACAATATTATTGACTATATTTTTATTTTAATAGCTGGCATTTTGAAGGAAATAACGCTAAGAAGTATTTTTTACAAAGCAGATATATGCTAACAGTTTGCACATCTACATCGCGAATGACATAAATGGATGTGTGATTTAAAACATTTTGGCATACATGTAATTTTATATGTGAGAAGGATGTAACTAATGATTTTGTATTTATATTTTTTACTCTACCGACTATTTGTGACAGTAGCGAAATGTGACCGGCAACAGTATTTTAATATTTCATATTGGGGAGCAATGGTGGTTCGGAACTGGTTCGGCCGCCGTGTCGAAACGTGGGCAATTTCGTTCACCCTATGTCGCCCCTTTCCGCACCGGCCAGCGTGGAAGGGTAGGCGAACAACACCAGCATGCAACGTACAATGGCCCTCAATCCCCAGCAGCATCTATGACCAAGGAGGCGATTTGGATCAACAAGGGCTATGCGCAGGGGGGTGCTAATAATCTCTGGGTTAAGAAGAGCCGCCGAGAGAAGGTAAGTAGACTGAAGATAACAACATATAACGTAAGATCATTACAAAAAGATGAACAGATACAAGAACTGGAGGAAGAACTTAGGGAAACCAGGTTGGTATGGGATGTGATCGGGATCGGAGAAGTCAGAAGAAGAGAGAAATGGTTCACTACCTTACAAAGCAGCCACCTACTATACCATTCCACGGCGAACAACGGCCAAGCAGGAGTAGGCTTTCTCACAAACAAGAAATGGAAAGACAATAATATAGTGAGGGTTAACAGCATCAGCCCCAGAGAAGCAGAACTTGTTTTATGCACACCAAAGCGCTTCAGACTGAATATAGTACAAGTATATGCACCAAGAACGTCATACTCAGAAGAAGACACAAAAACGTCTACAACGACGTGGGTGAGACCTTAGAAAAGCCAACCCACTACACGATAGTGATGGTAGACTTTAATGCGCAAGTAGGGAAACGAAAAAACATTAGGTAACGGCAACAAGCAAATTTGGCCTACATGTGAGAAAAGAAAGAGGCGACACCTTGGTAGAATAGGCAATATCAAGAAAGTACAAAATCATGAATACCATGTTTCAGAAGAAATCAAGGAGGAGATGGACGTGGAAATGCCCAAATGGAGAAACCAAGGACGGAATTGACTACATCCTGACAAACAGGCCAGGCATGGTCACTGATGTAACTGTCATCAACCAAGTCAACATAGGAAGTAACCACATAATGGTAATGTGCAACATCAAACTGGACGTCAAGGCTGAAAGGAAGAAGTTGATAAACAAGAGACCACCATGTGTAGATACCACACAGATAGGAACAAAAAAGATCGAATTCCAACAACTATATTATACCATGAGTATTTATCTATAGGTCGATGGTGTGTGTCTGTGTGATCAGTGTTCTCAGTTACACATGTTTATTTAATTATTGCTTTCTTAATAGCGAACACCACAAGAGTATTTCCCCATGAGGGACAATAAAGGTATTTGAATTGAATTGAACTGCGAACTCGATTCGAGACACTACGAGAACTAGACGACATCGACACCTTGAGTGAAAACATCACAAGCGACAAGTGTAGCCAAAGCAATCAACAGACATGTAAAGACGATAATATTGTAATCGACACGAGCACTGATGAAGAAACGACGAGAAGTAGTAGATAACGGCGACCGTAAAAACAAATAGAATACGCAGAAATATGCAGGACCATCAAAAAGAAAGCGAAAGAGGATCAGGAAGTACAAACAAGAGATCATACGAGAATCGAATATGGCATGAAAGAGCCTGAAGAAAACTGAAGAACACAACCACTAGGCCGAGACAGGGTGATTGTACTTCCAGACAAACATATTAGAGAAATACAAGACCAATATATATGCTCATGGATTGAATAGAGCTATACGACAGTGAGCAGAGTACCATAATTCAAACCGAAGCGAAGGAGTTATCAGAGACAACACAATGGGAGGTAGAAGCAGCGCTAAGAGATATGAAGAATGGGAAGACATCAGGCAACGGCCATATAAACATTGAAACATTAAAAGCAGGAGAAGATACCATCTCGAAGACACTGGCTAAACTGTACATTAAATGCATATCAGAAAGACGAATATCCACCTCTTGGACGAACGCAAAGATGGTGATAATCTTCAAGAAAGGAAATAAGAAAGACAAAGAACATCTACAAATTACTCACAAAGATACTAACCAATCACGAGAGCAAGCAGGATTCAGAAACAGGTACTCAACGACAGACCACATACACGTCGTAAACTAACTGAAAGAGAAGTGCCGAGAATATAATATCCCGCTCTGCATCGCTTTCGTCGACTACAAGAAAGCTTTTGACTCGGTGCAAACAAGCAATACTGACATACCTTCAAGAACAGGGAATAGAAGACGTGTTCATCGAATTCCTGAAAGACATCTACACTAATAGCTAGGTGACAGTCCACCTACACAAAAAGAGCAACAAGATCAACACCAAGAGAGGTATGACCAGAGAAGTACGACAAGATGACAGCTCGGGCGATATGGTGTCATCTTGTCGGCAACACTCCGAAGCATATTCAGAAGACTGACCTAAGTAACCAGAGGCTTGAGGATAGACGGAGAATACCTTAGTCATCTTCGCCTCGCCGACGACACGACACACTCATATGCGCTACAACACCGCAAGGACTACACAAAAATGTTGCAGGATGTAGCTGACGAAAGTGAAAAACAAGGTCTGAAGATGAAGATTTCGAAGAGAAAAGTGATGCTAGAAAATTACACATCAATGTATAAATATCAACACCACGCAGATAGAGAACGTTGAAAACTACGTCTATCTGGGACATCGATACAGTATAAGAGAAAAAACAAGAAGACATGAAGAGCCAAAGAAGAATCACCGCCGGCTGGACAGCTTTCGACAAACACCGCGATCTTCAAGGGTAACTTTGGAACCTGCTTGAAGAAACAAGTCTACAACTCATGCGCACTTCCAGCGATGACATACGGCGTGGAAACACGGGCACCAACCATCCAGGCAAAGAAAAAGCTAGCTAGAAATAATACAAACAAATATGAAAAAAGTATGTTAAACATCACATATCGGAAGAGAAATACAAACATCTGGGTAAAAGTGAAAACAAAGGTCATAGACTTGATCGAACAAATCAGAAGATATAAGTGGACCTGGGCACATCAGCAGGCTGTCAGATAACCGATGAACATCGCGTATCACAAGCTGGAGACCTTACGAAGGGAAACGATCTAGACGAAGACCGGCGAGACGGTGGAGAGACGAACTGAACGAGTACTGGAAGGGCACAATCTGGCAGAGGATAGCGCAAGGCAGGCAGATTTGGATACGACATGCTGAGGCCTTCGCCCAACCACGGGACACTACGGCTGCACAATGATGATGATGATGAGTGATGCACCCATTGAGCTTGACTATTTGTGCAAAGATGGTAATGGTGTATTGACTATTGACTGATACCTGTATTCTATATTAAAGAAAAATATAGTAATTGTCAGAACAGTCAATAAATGTGAAATAAATATTTCTTTATCTTAAGGGTCATAATTAAATGTATCTTTGTTTCATTGAAGAAATGTGTATTATACATAGCTGATGTATGTGAATACTTTGCCTAGACAAGGAACAGTAGTGTTCATTGTGTTTTATTGTTCGATTCACTTTACGTTCTATGTATCAACATTTTGTATAATAACCAATTATTTCTGGACATTCCAACAATACATAAACATCGTTATAATATGCGAATATTTCAAGAGGGTGTAATAACGTTTGGGTTGCCATCGATTACAATTACAATGGTTCGTCTTTAATGGACGTCAAACATGGCTGAGGAAGAACTATTGCCTTGGCGTGTTTACAACCCTTTCTAATACAGTAGGCATTTAGAGATAAGGCCGTAGTTGTTGAGTTGATTGGTCAGCGGACGTGTGTGACTGTTGACAATCAAATGACTTACCCAGTCAAATCTCAACCGTCCTCGCTCATTCCGTCCAAAATCCAGTTGTAGTTGGCGTCGACACTCGAGTGACAGGGAACAGTCCAGCACACTGAAAGACAGAAAACAGATACAAACCACGTGGCATGACGTCAAAAGAATCTATATGTGACTTTACATGACGCAAAACTAACTCATCTAAACCAGTCAATGTCAACAGATGACCAACACACACTACACACCACGGTAATAACAGCTACATCCGGGCGAAAGTGCCTGCGTCCTCGACACTCCTCGGAGCACCTTCAATGCGTCATCAGCGACGCTGCCGGAAAGAGCAGGATTGTATGGACAAATGCGGCCTGGACGAGAAGGTGGGACGCGTTGTAGACTAATTATAACTAGACGAATTCATCCTTGTCCTATCAACGAGACCAGTAGATACGAATTTAGCCAATGCCCCT
Source organism: Paraescarpia echinospica (assembly GCA_020002185.1). Taxonomy (NCBI): domain Eukaryota; kingdom Metazoa; phylum Annelida; class Polychaeta; order Sabellida; family Siboglinidae; genus Paraescarpia; species Paraescarpia echinospica. The sequence continues at coordinate 26,453,614 of CM034542.1, read as the reverse complement.
CAACCGAATAAGAAGAGGTTACAGCAGGTTCAAGCAAAACATGAACCAGATGGGGCTGGCACCATCAACTTCGTGCGAGTGCGGTGTTGAAAGGCAGACCGCGCTCCACATCACCAGTGAGTGTCCATGATACAAATGTAACGGGGACCTGGTCAGGCTGGACGGGACAGCAAGTGCCTGGCTTCAGGATATACTGTGTTACACGTGATGACCCCTTTGAATGATACGCAAGAAGAAGGAGAAGAATATTAACTTACAGTATCCTCGATCTTGGGCATTGTGACAACAGTCGTGTAAAGGTGTCGCGGCTGTGGTCTGTCAACTCGGGGTTGAAGGCGCACCTATATAAGCAAGAGACAAAAATAAGTAAACAAACACTGACTGACAAACCTTCACCCTCGGGTCGTCACGTGTTGGAGTATTAATCTCTTAATATAAACCCTTCGTGATACTGACAGTGACACAGTCGTGTCAAATTGTGTTACTTTTAGGAATTAAATGTAAAGCTGCTATCAAAACGTGCTTGTGACTCATCTGAATGGACAATTTACATGTTGTGAAACTCACAACATTTACTGACAGTGCAGTCAGCTCGTTGAGACAAGGGTAAATAAAGAGAGACCGGGTAATTATTGTGAATTAAGTAAACACATATTTCTTACCATAGCATCTCTAACTGTTGCCGGCGACAGAGACCGTCCGCCAGAACAGCCAGTGACTTGTCCGATAAACAGCACAGCACCAAGCTGAAACAATGCGTTGTTCATTGTACATTTCATCAACACAATATCATTTGTCGTAGGACAAACTGTCAAGGTCTCTTAGTTGTTTAGCTATATTAATTCAGTACACAACACATGTCAGGTTTAACAAATCAAATGCAAAACGTTTAATGGCAACATTGTGCTCTCTTTTTGGTGAGTCTCAAGAGAGGAGCAAATGGATGTTTTGGAGAGCCTTAATATGGATTTAGGATTTTGCCATATTTCTAGACTCTCTTGATCCGCCCCTGCGTAAATGACATTCTAGTTGACGATGTAGTCTTACCGTAGACAACGAAGGGTTGTCATCGCGCCAACAGCTGCGCTTAATGCTCGAACCGCTTCCATCTTTGACAGTATTTCGTTGTAGCCCAGGCTACAAAGTAGGTTAAACATCACATATGCTAATTGTACAACAGGTTAACGACATCATTATCCGCGACACGTTCAACACAAACGTCTACACAAAACATCTAAATTTGACGATTAAGTCATATTTACTTGTCAGTGTCAGTTGAAACAAACATATCCACCCCGTGTCTGCAGTCCTGCGGAGTCGAGAGATAGTGTTTAGCCAAACGTATTACCATCAATAACTCGATGCAAGTATAAAACACCGAATGTCGGGGAGAAAGTGACGTTCACGTCCATCAATAGGCCCTAGTCGTGATATTGTAGAATTATCAAATAATATTCAGATTGCTACGGTAATAGAAGAAAGGTAGACACAATGTGTCAGTGTCTAATTCATGTTGCCAGCAACCTGGAATATTTAATATAACATCGATACGTTATACACCAGAGGGCGCTACGTAAGCATTGGTGACATCGAACGGTTTATATAATTTTGGATTTGTAGACTGTCAATGCCGAGTACGTACAACGCGGTGTTGTACGGCATCACGGAGGCACTCGTGTACAAGCTGCAGATGGTGCAGAATTCGGCAGACAGACTGATTGTAAGACAGCGAAAACACAAGCACATAACTCCCGTGTTGATCGGGCTGCACTGGCGTCCGGTTTGCTGGCCTATCCGGTATAAATCACTGGTCCTCGTGTTTACTGCTCTGCATAGGGTAGCATCAGGATATTTCCCAGATCTTGTAACACCCTATTCGCCCACCCACAACCTCCGCTGAGCTGCGTCTGCTGGTCCCGCGCTACAACCTAGAGGGCAACGACAGGCGGGCTTTCTCTGTGGATGGCCCGACACTCTGGAACGCTTTGCCAGTCAACATTCTCTAATGTTTTCAAAGTCACCAGTTAATACAAAACAGCTCTTTGTTTCTAAATTTTATGCAACACTCACATTTAGCCATGCTGGCATAAACAGCTCGAAGCGTAAGCCCCCAAATTCCCTACGTCATCAGTATTGTTGTCTTACCGCGTACATACCTCTATTTCTAACTATCAACGTTACATCAAAGTCTCCAGGCTTCAGCTCAGAGTGAAAATTACAAACTGTGTGGTCAACAAACTACTGTTTGAACAAGTCCTATATATAAGTATGTGCACCACGAGTTCATGTACAGTTCACAACCACTAATAACTAACACAACGGTTGCTTAACCTGAACTACGGAGGAGAGGTTACCAGCACTTCACTTTTAGGTGAGTCGTTTCCACTCACTTTGATTAACACATCTTGTGACATAGTCCTTCAACCGTATTGGAGCACTCTTGTTCCTGGAAGATCTTCTCACATGTGTCTCAGTGCATTCACTTTCTGTTTCAGGAGCGCTATCAGATGTGTCTGTTTCATGTGGCAATGACTCGAAGGCTCTGGTTGTACTTCTTGTGACGTTTCACCACAGTAATCCGGAATTTTCTTCAAATGTGATGAATTGCGAGTGATCACATGATCGTCAGACGCAGCAGTTATCATGCTTCTTTTCTTCTCCACAACTTCGTACGGAACTGGCATGTACGGGATGGACAGCTTGTCAGTCTTTGACTGTTTCACAAGTATTTTGTCTCCAATCTACAATGTCATAACCTTGGCATTGCTGGGACTGTCAGAGAGCTCCTCCATGTAGCGTTTCATGCGTGCATCTTGTCTGGTGGCGAAATCGAGCTGGTCTTCGAATGACACCCTCTTTTGCCTGGATATTGCTGGGACTTCTGTTCTGAGTTTCCTATTATTCAGCATTTCAGACGGTGGCATGCCTGCTGTCGTTTAAGGCGTTGCTCTGTAATGACGAAGGAATGTGAACAACTCGTGTTTCCAACTCCCTGTTTCTATAATTGCAGTTCGGATTATTTTGCGATGTCGAAATCCTATGAACCTCGCGCAATTGTCAATTACATCATTGTTGAAAGGCGGACCGTTATCGGACTTCACAACCTCAGGTATTCCCTGTCTTGCAAATATTGCATCGAATTTTGGAATCATTGCCCTTGCAGACGTCGGATGTAGAATCTCTATTTCAATAAACCCACTGTAGTTATCGATGACTACAAGTATGTATTCACCGGTTTTAAAAGGTCCACAGAAGTCGATGGACACTTCTTTCCATGGCTCTTTTGGACGTTTTGTCATCTTGAGTGGTTCCTTGTTCGTAATTTCTGTGCATGCCGGACATGGCAAACAATTGTGAAAAACGTTTTTCACACGCTTATCAATGCCTGGAAACCATACGGTCTCTAGGAGTAGAGCTTTCGTCTTTACGATGCCCTGGTGGTTGTCATGGGCAATGTTCACAACACTTTTCTGTAAGATCTCTGGGAGAACGATCCTTTATCCTCTGAGAACTAATTCATCCAGTATTGACAATACGTCTTTGACACTCTTGTACGCAGCATATTTGGCATCTAATTCGTGCGAACTTCCTGAAACAATGCATTCCACAATGAGCTGCAGTTCCTCGTCTCTTGCTGTTTCTTTCTCGAGCTCTTCTCGGAGAATACTCTTCTTTCCTTTGTTCTGGTCGTTCTGAATCGCGTTAATGATGAGTTGACTAGTCTGCAGATCTAGCCATGATTTGCTGTCTTGTTCTCCTTCAGATGGAGGGTGTCGAGAAAGATAATCCCCCGGACGATATACCATTCCAATCTTGTAGGACTGGAGACGCAGAAATATTCGATGAAATCTCGCTGTCGGTAATGCGGTAAGGTTCCTCATAATACCCTCGGGTAGCTTGTGGTCCGTGACTACCATAAACTCTGAACCTTCAAGGTAGTGATTGAAATGCTCACAACTCCAGCATATTGGCAATGCCTTTCTTTCAGCCTGGCTATACCTCGACTCTGTGTCTGCTATCGCTCGACTTCCATATTCGATTATGGATACCTCTTCATTTGACTTATTCTGTGTGAGAATCGCACCTAGACCATGTGGGCTGGCGTCCACCACGAGTTCAGTGGGCAGCTTTGTATTGAAATAAGTAAGCGTTTCCCAGTTCGCCATTCGGTCTTTCAACTCATTGAACGCTTGTCGTTGATCCTCTCCCCACTTCCAAGGATAATCGTGTTTCGCGAGGCGTGTCAACGGCTCTATCACAGTGATGTAATCTGGTATGAATCTGGAGTCATATTGGGCCATTCTCAACAGATTGTGCAGTTCTTCAACATTCTGCGGCTGGTTTTCATGAGTGATAGCACACACGTTGTCTTCACCGGGACTAACTCCAACTTCACTGAAGACATTCAGTCTCTCTATCTCTCGGTCAACTTGATCTCGTTGATGGAACGGATTGAGTCTCTTCTTCTGAGCGATCGGTTTCACATCTGCATTGATGTTCAACTTGACTTGTACGCCTTTCATATTGCCTTGGCCTTCAAATTTGTCTTTTAGTCGTCTACTACTTTGTCAAAGGATACTTCATCCAACTTCCTTATGAATGTTATCAATCCAAGTTTCTCAGCCGTTCCACAACCTAGAAAGTGTCCTCTCCTATCAGGTTCACTTCAGCACCGGAGTCCAATAGGCAGCAGACATCAATTCCTGAAATGATAATAGTCGCACATCTGGTGCCATTCTTTTGCTTCCCTTCAGAAACATGGGGGAATGTCACATATTCTTCATCGAGTACTCGGCTCACTATCTTCGACTTTGAATGACATTTCTTTTCGAATTGTTCAAATCTGCCACACTTCCTACAATTCTTGTCTCTAGCCGGACAATCGCCTTGGTGTGGGTAATTACCTCCACAGTGACAACATGTTTTCTGTGACTTCGATCTCTTACTCCCATGTCTACTCTTGAATCTATGTGACACGGTGTCGTGATCGACTTTGATTATTCACTGCACTCACTGATACCGATCTGCTCAACTCCAAATTTCGAAATTGCGCATCCATTCTTTCAGTAGCTCTGACAGTGTCCATAAACTACTTTAGTGATAAACCATATCGTACGGCCTTCTTCTTCACGTCTGTCATCCGATAGTTGTTTACAAGTTGCGCCAGTTTTATTAGCTCAATAATCTGGTTCTTCTCCAGTTTCATTTCGATAAATTTTTCGTTTACACGAATGCAGAAATTGTCAATTGACTCAAATGGCTTCTATAGGAACTTATGCAACATGTTCATGAGGTAAACACGGTTTAATTCAAATAACCATTTAGTGCATTGATGGGCCTAGTATATTCTCCATCTTCACCAATGTTCTAAAGACTCTTTAACAGTTTTCTTCCACCGGCACCTATATAATGCGTGAGCATTTTCCTCTTCTCTCCTGCGTTTGTGACTTTCACTGCACGTAATATCGCCTCAAACCCTTCCAACCATTCCTCCTACTTGAATGCAATAGCAGGTTCGTCTGTCACAGCAAACGCAGGGTAATAGAGTGTGTTAATACTATCTATTGTAGGATAATATCACCCATACAAGAGTCATACCCCAAGACTTAATGAGGTGGATATGGTCTATACATGACCACACTAAAGAACCACAGCTGTTCACTACCAGGCACTCTCTCTGCGGCATTCCACTACATCTGTGGTTCCACCTGGCGAACAGTTATGCATATAATTTATGTCCCTTATTTCTTCGTCCGTAACAGCACATTCTCATTATGGCTGCATACGTCGTTTCCCTTTCCCAACTGGGGCGCCATCACACCTCAAGACCTTTGCAATGCCGCACCACAGCGTCCACCCTCACAAGCCGCACGACTCAAACGGTTTTGCCACATAAAAAATTGCCAAATTTATCAAAGATCAAAGGGATTTGCTATATAAACATGGGTAATTAATCAACTAATTAACTAATTACATCAACAAATAATTAAAAGTTCATTGACCTGGACTTTTACCATGACCTTTGGTCTTGACCTTTGATATTTAACCGTGACCTTTGACATTGACCTTGATCATTGACCTTTGACATATTAAGAGGGGCGCCACCGTGGGTATACATATAGACCGAGGATAACGGATGCGGCAGAACCACAATCAATTCCGGCGGGAGTTCTGTACAGTCCAGACCCCTTCTGGCGTCCGGTACTCGAGCCATACAGTGCTGACCCCTACCGGCGCTCGATTCATCCCGTACTCGATACCTGGGCCAACGCCGAGGCTGTCCCCCTGACGACGAAATGTCGTCGCCGTGCAATCGAGTCTGTGCAACGTGCGTTCGTTCCTTCGATCGACACACTCGTCTAGAGAACCACCTTAAGGTATGTCGACTGAGTCTAGAGCAAAAAAGCACTGTCAGAAGTGTGGTCATACTTTCAGCCAACGGAATGCCATGTTGAGACACCTCAGGACGAGCTGTCGCATTGGAATAAAAAGTTGACGGATTGCCGTAAACGGTGCTGCTGCTGACGTTGAAGGAGCTACCACAAACGACGAAGCGGCTCTGAACACTATACGTACTACTACTCGTTGTGCAACTGCTGCGGTCGGTACTTCGAGGAGCCCTCCCTGATTACCAGCGACAAAATTTCGAGCGTTTCCTCGACCGCATCCACCAACCAGATGTTCTACAGTACATCATATAACAAAGACCAGATTCGGGTTGGACGGCCGAATTGGTGACTAACGTCACCTTCATCCTAAACGCTATCATCCGACACCCTATCGGCTGCTTCGACGTGAAACTCTCCGAGTACCTGCGACGCAACAAGGCGGTCATAACCCTGGAGAGGGATAGTCACGGTAGACCATACACAGATACCCTGTGAGTCTTCCGCTGCCTAGCGCTGCACCGAGGGTGTGACATAAGAGCCTTGGATGCGCCGACGTAGAAAATCTCTACCGACTAAGTCACCGAGGGGAAGGCCTACTCCATCGACGGTGTCACGCAGAACTGATCAGGCGCTCGGTAGGTCGCTACCCCGCTACTATGAACGTGAAGTTGTACGACACCCACTACTCGTACATACAGGACGCGTCCATGTTCTGACACACGTACCATCGCGGCAAGTGCGGTGACTCGCCGTGGCAAACGGCGTAGAAATTGCGAAGACACGAAGCTACGTGCGAGGGCGGTGTCCGGCACGTAAACCCCGGCGGTGTCTATCTCCCGAAACCGTCCGTGTTCCAACACCTGGAGGACGAGGGTATCTACGTGGGAGAAGCCCTGCTCTACAACCCGTACAGAGCGACGTTCGATTTCGGGTGCTACTTCGAAGAGGCTCGACTACCCTCAGGCAGTACCAAACTCCTGTGGTTAGCCAGGCACGAGCTTCTCAGCGTGAGTCTCGCCTGGAACGTCACAGGGTACGAATCGGCGTAGTGTTTGGTGACGATCGGAGAAGAGTACGATCTGAACGTTGTCAAGAAGTCCCTCACCCCCTTCTCATGGACGACGAGCAGGCCGTGTCGTCGGCGTTCGTCATCAAGAGTAACAACACATTTATGTGTATAGCGACGGAGACTCTCAAGTTCCTGGACATCACCAACTACCTCGCGCCGGAGTTCAGCTACGACAAGTGGATCAGCTACTGAAAGCCTGCGGATGTGCGGTGACGAAAGTTCACTTTCCCTACGAGTATCTGGATGACCTGTGGAAACAAGATGACACTGAGTATCCTCCGAAAGAGGCTTTCTACAGTCACCTGAAACGCGAGGGTGTCTCCGACGAGAACTACGAGCGGTGCCGGGCGGTGTGGCGCGACGAAAGGCATGACGAGACTGCGGGACTTTCTGGTCTAGTACAAAAAACAGAGATGTGACCCCGTTCTTGAAGGCCATAGATAAGCAGTTCGTTTTCTACCAGCAGCAACGCATCGACAGGTTCAAGGGCGGCATCAGTGTACCGGGACTGACGCTGCTCTATCTGTTCAACGATCTCCCGACGACCACGCCCTTCGTTGGAGCCCCCTCGATTATCTTTTCACGACATCACGAGGTAGATATCACTAAGCTACGTCAGATCGAGTACCATGACGCTACCCGGACGTGTCGCTCTGTCGACGGGTACGATGCGAACACCCTCCGTCTCTGGGCTCTCGCGCAAGACATGCCAACGGGTTGGTACACACGCCGTCGCGAGGACAACTCCTTTCGCCCGGAGCAGGTGCACCGGCAGGGTCGAATGGCCCTGCTACACATACGTCATCGACACTCTGGTCGTGAGAAGCGAGTAGGCAAGTACCTCGTTGACGGATGGTGCCGGGAAACGAGGACGGCGTACTAGTTACAAGAGTGCTTCTTCCACGGTTTTCCGGGCACGGGGAAGGAGACGAACGAGGTCACTGGTAAATAGATGGCTCAACTCTACTCTAGGTACCTTCGCCGCTTGAAACGCCGTTTCACCGGTTTGTGAAGGGTATATGTGTCCTGCTCCGACAACCACTGCTTGACGGTTCGTTTCGGTACTAGAGTCGTTCGGTGCAACGCGTCGACACCACTGTAACTTACCAAGTATTTCGGGTCGGTTTAGTAGGTTCCGTTGGGCATGTCGTTGCGTACGACGAGCCCCCCGTTGTACCACCAAGAGGAGGACGATGACCGACTTACTAATAGTATTATAAGGTACAAAGCGACTGCTGCGGCTACGATGACGACTACCGTTCGTTCCCACTTCATACTGCCTTCAAAACCGGTCACCCTTCTTTGATAGGTCTCCCGCAGACGCACTAGAGAGTCTAGAGAGTGCGCTCGACGCTGCTGGACGCTTTTGGACGCACGAGGCTGTTGTATGTACGCCCGACGAATTCCATAAAAATGTTCAGACGTCTCACGTGACGCGCGAACGCTTCCCAACCCACCGGCGGGGCCGTCTTCTTCCTTTTTATCATGATGTCGTTCACGAGGTCTACCATGTTACTCCCCGCGATAGCTACACCGTCGTACACGAACTCCCCGCATTCGTTCCACCGGGTCAACGGGTCCACCTTTATAAATCAGGAGACGGGCTTTTCTTTTCATACTTTCCGGAACGCTATCCACGATTTCGCCCTCTATACCGCTCAAGACCGATGGATGTGGTGGGGGTTCATCTATTGGTGTGTCTTTCACCATAGATACTCGTACCGGTTGCTGCATCCATTTCTCCTCAAAGGGATTGTGTCGATCCAACAGCTGATTGTACAACCCCACCTTTTCTTGCACGGGCAAATCCGTATGCTCGAGGACAGTCTTCTTGTCGGCGTCCAGACTCCCAACCACACGCCGTGGTCGTAGTCGGCGGTGCGAGCAGGAAATTCTCCAACAAATGGGGGTCTACCAGCGACATCTTCTTCGCTTCGCACGCTCCATCAACCTATGACCGCAATGGTAGAAGGATGGACCCCGACAACGGAGCCAGCAAGACCGATAGAAAACCGCCCGTTTGTAGAAGCGTCCGCTTATTTCCGACGGTCACTTTTTCTACGATAGCTGACGTAGGTGTTTCCTGTATTTTTTATTCTGTTGAGGAGTCAACTTTACGTTTCCTTTCAGGATGTTATAGGCGCACTCGCATAGACTGCAAATGAGGTCGGCGTCGGCGTTGGCGAGGATGGCTTTTCTCAACTTTGTATTCCTGTTCCTATTCAGCATCTGCAGACACAACATATGTCTCTTCACTCGCTCTGACATATTGACAAGTGACGCCTAGGATGAAGCGTCTCGACTTTTATACTCTCGGCATGTAGACGTACTGAACGGCGTCGTCGGGGAAGATGTTCGTGCGCAGGCGCCATATTTCCGGCGTCTCCTGTTTCAGGTCGACCAGGAGGTAGCAGTAGGCTGACGACGTGGCGTCTTTGAGTGGGTCCTGCATGTATTTGGCTCGCCCCTGGTACATCTGTCTTGTCAAGTGACCTACTTGACCCGCGTCCCGAAGACTCTTGAACAACACCATGTACTGCGCGTTGAGGCTGTTGGTGCGGTTTTCGTTCCCTTTCGGAAACAGGTTCTGCAGGAGAATAGACGATGGGCGTGTTGCAGTAGTGTCTTTTTTAGTGAACAAGGTCGTGACCCGACTGTCGCGTCAGACGTTGCCGGGTCCGGTAAACCGTCTATGAACTCAACGTTAGGCATAGTACGCGGTTTGATACTGACCGTAGCACCACAAGAGCTGCTTCTCGGGCGGCGGCTTGATCATAGACAAGACGAAACGCAAGATACGGGTGGCGAAAGTAGTCTTACCACACCCCGTAGGACCGGCTACGTAAATGGATGCTTCAACAACGTGTCCATATTGACGACTGGCGCTCACGAGGTACGTGACTCATTTTTATCTTCTGCATTTATTACGCACCTCCATCAATAACTCTCCGAGCATGTTTCGACCTTTCTACCATCGTAGCCGATTCCACGAAAACTCTCTTTCGACGGCACCTACTCCACCAGTTCAACGTCTCCGGTAGCCAGCAGGCTCTCTCTCAACTCTTTCGAGGACGAATGTTGTTATCACTAGGTTCCTCATACAGTCGACTCTAATAGCCACTCGGCACCGATTCTCGTTTTCCTAATGACTCCGCATCTCCGCTTCGCCATAAACGCCGACCATGCCTCTTTGATATGATTCGCGCATGCCGAGGATACGTCGATCTAAACAGTTCTTTGATCTTTTTATATAACCCTTCCTTTGATCTTTTGCCCTTTTTATTATTTGTGTAATTTTAACTAATGAGTTAATTAGCGTTTTGATCTGTTGACCTTTTAATTATTTGTTTATATAATTAAGTAGTTAATTAGTTGATTAATTACCCATTTTTTACATGGCAAATCCCTTTGATCTTTGACACATTTTGGATAACCAGCTGCCGACCTCTTCAATACTGTTGTACTACCGGGTATATATCTCTATTTTTAACTAACAACATTACACATTCGTCGAACGGTCTGGTCAGATTTGAGACTACCTATTTAAATTGGCTTACTTTCACTGAAGACCTGTGCTGTAGGACACTTTTTTTATAAACATGTTCTATTAACAAATATATTTTATTCATTTATTTTTACATGATATAATATTTTAATTAAACATATCAAACATATTATAACTATTTATGTAATTATCTTAATATTGTCGAAACAATGTCACTCATGTTAATTACTTAATAATATAGTTACCAAAAAATTAATATACACTGTAGTATTATTATTTTCGAGGATTATATATTTCTTAAACATTTCTTATAATTCCATGTACGTTTTATAATGTGTGTTCGCACGTTATGATTGGGTTTGTCCCGGATATAAAACGCCTTAGAAATGTTAGTAATGATAATAATAATAATCATCATCATTATACAATTCACAAACAAAGCGTTGCAACTATTTGTACGTTCCAAAATGTTCGCCGCTTGTGCATGGTTTCTAAGATTGTTGTAAGTTACGTTTTGCGTTACGAACAATTGATTTATATTCAAAACCACTAAACCCTGGCAATACGGAGTATTTTTTATTAAATAAATGGGTTACATTTCTTTTGTAGTGTTATAGATTATTCCCTGAATGGTTGGCGCCCGAAGTAAAAGCCGTTTAGGAGGGAAAAGGTTTAGGTACATACATACGCTAGTTCGATTATAGTTATATGTCGAAACTGGGGGCCTGAGCCCCCACACTATTTCCTGATTACTGTGTCACGGCATTGAATTGGTGGCGAATAAACATTCCGAGAAAAAGTAATGACGTAATTGTTTATTGGTCGCCATGCTCGTCCTTTTTGAGAGAATATTTAAAAAGGCAGTATTTGTAAAAAATTATGAAATAATTGTGATTCTTTTAGTTCGAAATGAGCCTTTATATGTTGCAGTGTGATGGGGGTGTTTGATTTGTTTGGTGAGCGTCAAGTGGGTGCAGTTGGAGGTATCAAAGAGGGAAACAAGTTTAAAAGCGGTGTTGGAGCTGTAAGATTTTGATGAGTGTCACGGAGAGTGAAGTTATTGTTGTCAGGAGTCAAGAGTTGTTCGGATGGAGTTGTTCATACGGGTGCAGTTCAAGTTTTTGTGCTGATAGTACAGTCATTTACAACAGCACGCCATTATAAACCAGACGTTGGAACAAGTTTGTGAATTATGACAACTACCATACAATATGGAACAATACCAAATATTTACAAAACTGAAAATTACAATTTCTTCTTCTACAGCGACAAATAACTTAAAAGAAAAAATAAGATATATATATACACACACACACACACACACACACACACACACACACACACACACACACACACACACACACACACACACACACACACACACACACACACACATGTGTGTATGTGTGTGTGTGTGTCTGTGTGTGTCTGTGTGTGTCTGTGTGTGTCTGTGTGTGTGTGTATTGGTATTTCAGCATTGCATAGCCCAGTCACGGCACAACCAGAGGCGAGTGTGGGTGTGGCTTAGTAATAGGTAAACAACACCAACATGTATGCAGAGTACGAACTACAAATGTACGTATTAAATCAGTTGACTGATCGTGGAAAACGAAACGCGTTTCTTCCAATTAAAGGTGAGTAAAGGTAAGTTCTTATATGGCGCAGTATCCAGTCCTCAGAACTACTCAAAGCTTTTTACACTTTACTTCCTGGCAGACTTGTTCAATCGTTCACCATCTCTACTTCTCTGGGAAGCTACGATGCAGTTAATGCGCGAAGACTAAACAAACTTGCCCAAGATTCGACATCGTAGCACAGGATTCGAACCCTGGTTCTCTCGGTCGAGAGTCCAAAGCTCTAGCCAGTGCCCACTGCGCTTAAAGTTCCTGTCAGCGTAGAAGGCGGTCTCAGCAGGTCTGGTGACAGCCAACTTCTGACAGAGGCAAGCATATATTTCCTGCCATAGGCTTTTTTTTTGATGGTAACTTGTGAAATGTGACGCTAATATACACCAACAGACAGTTTATGTCCAGCAATACTTCATATTCCAACTGTCTTATGCATACTACGGCTGAAATAGTTGCAACAGACATGCTCAGTGCCAACGACACTAATACGAAAAGGGTAGTCTATCTACGGTACGTACAACAACGTTGAATGTAATACATCGGAGAGAGCACTGAAACAACTTCAAAGGTACTTACTTTAAGTCCTCTATAGACGTATTGCGTGTGAGCCCGTTACACAGCTGTTTCATCAACTCAGTGTCCAAGTGTGAATGAGACAAGCTGGAAGAAGAAAAAATAAACACTGACCAAATTGGATACAAATTCTACAGTTCTAGTTAATTGAATGTCGTAGACTACGCCAAACAAGTTGGCTGTATTCCACAGTTTAATTTGTTACTATGGGTAAATGCCGCCATTTTGTCGTCATACTGATATACATGCAGATAGACACTCAGACAGACAGACAGACAGACAGACAGACAGACAGACAGACAGACAGACAGACAGACAGACAGACAGACAGACATACATACAGACAGACAGACAGAGAGAGAGAGAGAGAGAGAGAGAGAGAGAGAGAGAGAGAGAGCGAGAGAAAGAGAGAGAGAGACAGACATAGACAAACATACATAATTGTTTATTTATTCAACTGTACAATACGTCATAATAATAACGATAATAATAATGTACTTTGTGATATAACAATAACAATGTGAAATTTAAATTAAGTGTCGTATTAAAAGCACAACTTTGATATATGTGGGAGACTCCTATTAACACTAAAAATAAAATAGAAAACATCGCTCTCATAGGAGCCACCCTGGTAGATATTCAATGAATTTATTTAATGAATATTTCCGCTTCCGATTGTAATACTAATTAAATATGTTCCGTTTACGCATTATAGTTCAACCAATGTCTGGGTGTGTCTATATATGTATACTTATCTATGGAAATTTTATTGTTACGCATAGTCATAACTACATTATGATATCGATTTGGTAAACTATTTGGTTGCCGATTTACAATAAAATTCTGGATTATTTGTCACAATGATAAAGTGCATGTCACATAATTCATTTCACAAATAACAATTATAAAAACAAGATGAAAGCAATCAACTTCAGGGATAGCCCATAACCCGAGTTATTGTCCAGTATCATCTTAGGCATTCAGAAACATTATGAAATCGCCGATTTCAATGTGTTAAAGCAGGTCTCTTAAATGTAAATATATATAAACGAAAGGTTGCAAGACTTACTTGAGCTTGGTGACACGACATTGTGGCTGCACTAACACCCAGGACAGTGCCATCATTTCTGTTGGGAACACCTTCTTGGATGTGATTTCTTCCTGCACGAGGTCGACCAGACTCGGACATTGAGACTCATGAATGACAGTGGTCAGCTGAAGTGTGTCAAACACTCGAGCCAGTTTCTCAATGAAAGTACGTGGGTCACGCTGACCTGTGACCCACCCTTGGCGCTCCATGAAGTCCGCATTCTGCGGATCACACCAGAGACCTATGACGAACATAATCAACAACTCATGTTGTCGTACAGAGGCTTTGTCTTCAACCAAGTCCAGAAGTGCTTCCTGTGGTCCTCGCAGCAACCCCACAGCAGCAAACAACTCCTGGATGGATAAATGGTTGAAGCTCCAGCACTTTCGCTTGAAACATTGAGTCAGATCCTTCGTTTCCGATTCTGCGAGAAACCCTATGCGCGTGTCTTCGTCAGTTATGTGAAACCGTTGAAGGTCTTCTTCATAAAGAACTATTCGCATAGGAGTTGACATTGTGCAGTGCTTTGCCAATTCTGCATGACACTTCAAAGATTTACCCGCCCTTTCAAAGAATGTCTTTGAGTCTCTCATTTTCTTGTGCACCAAAGACGGGTCATTTTTAAACCCATGTTTCCTCGCGAGGTTTATCATTGCAAACACGTACAACTGTGTCATGGTTTTTACAGTTGGTGTGTCGTCACTGTGGGCAGATAAACGCATGTCAGAAAGACAGACACATACGAAGTTGCATTGTACAGGAAGGTAGCACAGGGTGGCAATGTTAACGTTGTTCTGAAGATAACGCCTGATGAAATTTCCTAATTCAGTGTCATTTCTGCTGAATTTAGAAATGTACTTCAGAATGCTCTCCTGAGGGAAGCCATACAGTTCTGCCTTGCGATCACACTCAGGAATGTTGTCGTTTGGTCTCGACGTAATGACAACCTTTGCGCCAGGCAGAAATGCGTTGTGGTTCATTCTTGTTAGTATCGTGTTCAGGTCAGCCTCCTTGTTAACATCACATTGGAGGATGCCATCACCATCGTGGTAATTAATTTCGTCCATGCCTTCTTCCACAATCATCACCTTTGAAGCTTGTTTCTGGAGTAGCTTCAGTGCTGCTGTTTTCTCTGCTTCAGTCAGCGGCAGTCCATCCAGCAGGAGATCCGCAAGTGTCCACATCCTATCCTGTTGCAGCTGTCGCAAGGTGATGACAAACATATACTTGACAGCATCCTTCCAGAGCTTCTTCTTAGCCCACCGTCTTGCCATCTGCTTTATGAATGTCGTTTTTCCGACTCCTGCTTTGCCTAGAATCAGGACGTGTCTGGGGACATCTCTGTCGTGAAGCTTATCGAAGAGTTGTGACATTTGAATAGGTTCACTTGACTGCATGTTTCTCTGTAGTTCACTCACATCACGGTAACCAGGTGATTCTGGGAGCTTTGATGTGCTGGACTTTTGCAGTCGTAGTTCAACAAACATGTCATCGAGAGTGGCATTACTGCAATCGTCTCCATAGACAGACTGTTGTACCGGGACTCTCATGTCACTGTACATGTCTCGTAAAGCTTTCTTCAATTTATCTGAAAACATATATACGCCTGTATCTGCAAGTGAACATGTTCAGTTAGAACATGAATACAAAACGTAAAATTCAGAGTGTCTTTGTCTGCTGTATTGATATTTTATCTTAATGTTATATATCTTTATTGTATCAGAACTTAACTTATTGAAATTCATGCCACATCCGGACACGCTCCTAGAAAAGGTCGGGGTTAAAACGCGTGTTCAATTTGACCCTTGATCTGCACACAATTGCTAGTGCATCTCCAATACGAGCAGTGCGAAACAAATCAAGAATAATTTTTCATTAGCAACATGGAATGCAAGTACCTTACTAGACTTGAAAGATGCAGTCAGACTGCAAAGATAATAGCGCTAGGTGCCCGAGAACGTGATCATTGTAACATAGATAACATAACATATGATTGCACGTTTAATGACCAGTGGGAAAATATCTGTGTGAGTGTGTGCCTACCATATGTTGACACGGGTGGATACATAAGAATTGGTTTGATGACTCAACGAGGGAATATTCGTTACTAGACGAAAGGTATAGGGCACATGATGCATGTCTGCCTCAACGGACGAGAAATCGAAACCAACATTATGCAGAAAAGAAAATTCCATGTACAAAATCTACGAGCGACGCAAAAATGTCTGGTGGGACAGAAAAGCGGATGAACTAAAATAGCTAGCTGATGAAAATTACTCAAAAGGACACTTTGCTGCAATCAGACATATCTGTTCCACAAAAAACTGCTACTGTACCAGTTAGAGATGCAGAAGGTTCACAAGTTTTCACAGATAATCCAGAAAATGCGAATAGATGGAGGGAATATTTCAGCGAGCTACTGAATTGCCCAACGATTGCAATAGAAAAAGCTTGAAACTAGAAGAAACATACTTCGAAAGAAAATCACCCAATACAGAACGACATGACAAATCCAACAACGCTAGAGGACATTTTGGCTGCCATTAAATCAATTAAGTCAGGAAAAATGCCGAGACTAGATGTTCTACCCGTTGAAATCTATACATATGGGCGTGCAACGATTCATACTCAACTCCTGACAGTCTACCGCACCTGTGCTTGATTGATATATTGATTGCTTGACTGGTTAATGATTGGTTAATTGATTGATTAACATCTAAGATCATTTCCCGAAGACAATGGCAATATTTTCTATAATTATTAAGGGGAGCTTTTCTGGGGAGATTTGCAGTGAACATCAGCATCCAATGGTACATTATCTTACAGATTTGCTAAATGAAATGACTTCTCTGAGTAAATTGGAGTTAATGTTTGAGACTGGTTACATATTAATTAGGGTTTTAGCTGGTAGAACTTCATTGATTGCATTTTATGGATATCAAATCAAATCAAATTTATTTATACACCACACATCTATACAAAGCAGATTCAGGGGTGTTTACAAACTAAAACATGATGTAAGAATACATTATGTTGTCGTTATAATATTACAATACATGGGTACCCTTTACGAGATGAAATACCTCACTTGCCAGAACATAAGAGTCAATGTTCATATCATAAATCCGCCAACTCATGCTTAAACTCAATACACCCATTATCCGAAATTGCAGCCACGTGCAATATTTGCATGTATGAAAGGATAGCTGGACGGACATATTCACCAGCCGATTGGACTAATCACCACTTAAACATCCGAACAACTAGAATATTTTAGGTCAATGCAAATATTGTGGATGCAAATGCAAGTATCTTTGATTCAAATATTCAAATGCAAATGCAAGTGTTTTGATGCAAATGCAAGGGGTTCGGTCTTTATATTCAAATGCAAAGGAAAATTGTCTTGATCTTGGCATTCAAATGCAATTATTTTGTTATTCAAGTGCAAATACTTAGTGACCCCAATGGGGGGTAAAGGTAAGTTCTGATATAGCGCAGTATCCAGTCCTCAGGACTTCTCAAAGCGCTTTACACAATACACCCCAATGGGGTGTATGATTAACCACCAAATGGGACGCATGAGCAACACAATGGGGGCACAGCAGTGACCCCTATGGGGGTACACGAATGATCCCAACAGGGAACAGGTCAAAAGGATAACTACACCTATATTACCTGTAAACACCCATCGACATTCCCTGCTCTGTTTACGATTATATTACAATTACATTTGTTAATATATTTGATAAATGACATCAACATCAATTCAACCAACACATCATACAAACATACCTTCAACAGACTTACGACTCGGCTTTGGCTTGAGCTTCTTTCCTTTGGCAAGGTGGTGAACTTCTTCTGCAACAAAGAAACATTCCCGCGTCGTTACCCTCTTGTTATTGATGCAGCAAACTCTACTTTGATGATTCGCCATTTTTGATTCTAACGACAGCCACATATATATGACAGTTGTCGGCCACTTGCCAGAACCGTGGCAGTGTTTGGTGACATAGTCTAGCCAATCAGTCACATATTTAATATGATATGTGGACCCGGGGGAGCAAATGTCATATAATGTTTAGATCCGGGGTTTACATGAGAAAAATGAATGCTATTGCCTAAAAAGTAGCCTACAAGGAAATCATTCGGACATAACAGCTTACAATGAGAATATCTTACATTAGAATCCCTTACTTCGTAAATGTTATTTGACATCGGTAGATGGTGATACCATAGGGCGGGTCTAGATAATACAATGAGATTTAGACCGGTCAGTTCAAATTTTATATAACATTTGGACCAGCCGGTCCAAGTATCATTGGTTCCATATTACATAGCACCGAAGTTACTCGAGGGGATGCTTTCGCATGTCACCTGACTGCAACTTGATCGTCTCGTGTAAATAGTTCATCCCTGTGATTGGCATTGCAAACAACAACTGGGGCAATCCGTGTAAGATCAACCAAAGCGTGATGCACTTATGTTTCAAAATATTTCGCACAACATTTGTACAGCTCAACAATTTGTGTATTTTCCCCACACGTGGCAATGCATAACATTTTAGGTGACATATTTGTTGAGTTTTGGGAATTTAACGTTATGTTTTTTTTCCAGATTGTTTGATGACATGAAGTTTTTTCACTATTTAATATGCCTATAACTCAACAATTATGTGATCTATTTGGCATTCTGCATCATATGTTGCTGATAATACGCATGTTACTTTGTCGTCGGAATCAGGAGACTTGGTGAGACATTGTGATTCGGTGCATGGACGAACGCAAAGGTGTGGTTCTGCTGCTAATTTATCCAAGCGCAGCATTTGACACAACTGACCCTGCCATTATTTTAAACACATTGAGATACATCATCGGCGACGACGATCACTGGTTTTCATGGTTCGGGCCTACTTACAAGACAGACAATACACGGTGTTGATTGCTGGTGACCAGTCTAAACCTCACAAACTAACCTGCGTTGTCCCGAAGTGGTCATGTCTTGGACCACTATATATATGACTTCTCTCGCGTCGCTACTCAAACACCATGGCATGGGTTACCATCTATATGCCGATGACATCCAACTTTTGCAAGAATTTAGCCTGTGCAATAATATTTCACCCAACATTGCCTTCACGAAAATAGAACTATGTGTTGCCAGTATCCGTCAATGAATGATAACCAACACGCTGAAACTCAATGATGATAAAGATAAGATAAGATAGTTTATTATGCCTTTAAAAGGAATTTGGTGTACACTTCGTGGGCAGTTCGATACAAAACATCATATACACAAACTGTTATGAACGTTGGCATAAAGGACCACCTCATTCGGCTCGTCTTTGCCTTAAAGGCACGCAGTCGCCTTCCCGATGACAGGAATTTGAAACATTTGGACAATGGGTGATCTTTGTCTATCACAACTGATTTTGCTTTAGCCATGACAATTTCAGCGCAAATATCGTCCACTGAAGTTAGGCTGTTGCCTACAATTTTTCTGGGCTCTTTTTAAGTTCTTCCAAGGATCTTTCTGTCACCTGTTTTCGTGCATGGACACCACATCGCGGCTCAGAACTTCAGGGTGCTTTCTGCTGTTCACCCGTAGAAGAGTTCCTGTATAGTTCTGTCGATCTGGAAACTTCGCAGCATCCTACGTTGGTACAGTATCTGGTTGCCTCGATTAGCACAGCTGTTCACGTGTTCGGACCAAGTGAGATCATCTTGCATGGTCACACCCAAGTATCGGAATGACCGAATAATTTCAACTTCTTCCTCATTCATCGTCATTGCTGTAGGGGGACGGACCATTTCCTGAAATTATTCACCATCTCTTTTGTTTTATTGGCGTTTAGTAGCAAATGGTTGTCGTTGCACCAAATCACAAGCTGTATGATTTCATTTTTGTAGGCTGCTTCGTCTTCATTGGAAATCAAGCCTACGCAGGCAGTATCATCTGCTTATTTCAGGAGGAGGCATGTTTCAGATGTTGCGGTACAACCGCTCGTGTAGATGGAGAAGAGTATCGGCGACAAAACTGCTCTTTGAGGCGCGCAGTTGTCCTGGAGCAGCATCCTCGATCGGTGATTCCCAATGGCGACGAACCACTGACGATCCACAAAAAGTCAAGGATCCACTGTCGAGTGAAAGCACACAGTGGTGTGTTGCTACGTTTGTCACGTAGCCAAAACATTCTTCCTGACGGTGTAGCTATCGGCACCGTTCGCGTGTTACCCAACACAAACGCCAGAAACTTGGGTGTGACTAGTTAATAAGACCATCTGGAAGAGTCAATCATGCGCCACGAAAATCAGGGACTATGAAATGCTGACTCAGTTCCGATTATTTCGCGCTCCCTAGTGACTGTTGTCTCACTTCCGGTGACGTCATACCTTCATTTATCGCGCACCCTAGCGACTGGTACGGGGTGGTAGACCCTTCTTAGTGGGTGCATGCGTGCGTGCGTGTGCGTGTAAGGGTAGGGCGGGTTGGTGGACGGCTAATGATCGTTCGTTCTGTATGTCTGTTGTTTCGTGTTTCATATCAGTTGAATGTTAAATTTTTCTACATGTTTGTCTTTTGAACGTACTGACTTTGGACCCCTTATGCATCAATTTTATCGTCTTACCCATCATTTATGTCATTGTTTGAGCTACTGACCTACCAAGAAGCGCCACATAGTGACGTTACGTGTCAGTTTGGGGGTGACCAGTTCGAATATGTAACATGTTTGTCCATAGAACGTATTGACTTTGCTGGTTTGTGGGTGTTTTACCTTGTATGTCTGTTGAAAATATGATCTTTTTTTCTAGATGTTAGTCTCTTCAACTTGTCCATTTTGCTTCTTTGAGTGGTATTTCGTTCTGTATGTCTGTTGTTTCGTGTTTCATATCTGTTGAATGTTAGATTTTTCTACATGTTTGTCTTTTGAACGCGCTGACTTTTGACCCCTTATGCATACATTTGATCGTCTTACCAATAATTCATGTCATAGTTTGATCTACTGACCTACCAAGAAGCGCCACCTAGTGGTATTATGTGTCAGTTTGGGGGTGACCAGTTCGAATAAGTAACATCTTTTTTCCATTGAACATATTGACTTTGCTTGTTTGTGGGTGTTTAGTCTTGTATGCCTGTAGAAAATATGATCTTTTTGTAGATGTTTGTGTTTTGAACGTGCTGACGTTGGGCCCTGTGTGCATAAACGTTATAGTCTTATCCATCATTCATGTCATAATTTGACCTATGGACCTACCAAGAAGCGCCACCTAGTGATTTTACGTGTCAGTTTGGGACGACCAGTACCGCTAAATAACTTTTTAAAATGCTATGGTAGAAACACAACTATGTCTAAATTATCTAACGAAAATCACGTGACATGCTTTCGTTCGAAGATGCACCCATATGTTCGTGGCTCACTTCCAATGGTGCCACCATGAGACTCGTATGAGGTATATCTTCATTTAACAGAAAGCATATATATATATATATATATATACATATATATATATATATATATATATATATATATATAAATGAAGCGGCCATCTTTCCAGCGATACACTTCCAGTATTGAAACTTCCGCATTTTACAAGCTGGCGTGTGGGAAAAACCTCCAAATCGCGTTCATCATGTCACCGCTTTTGTCTTTGGTCAACACAATACGTGTGCTACCGTGTTTTTAGAGTAACGCCATGCGTCTCATGTCCCCACGCTCAACATTTAGTACCCATAAGTCTATCACAGGAGCACCTAGCGGACAGGATATAACCTTTTTCGTTTTGAATTCCCAACGCCTCCATTACTTCATCGTTCACCCGCGCTCGCACGCCACACACACATTTAGCACCTATAAGTTTATTATATGCGCACCTAGTGGACAGGATGTAATTTTTTCCGTCTGAATTATTCCCCACGCAATTACCGTCCCTTAGTCCATCGTATCACCGTCATGCACGTCCGGCAACTCAAGTTCGCGCATGCACTCCTACTGTTCACGTCCACAGCTACCATTCATTTGTTCGTTCATCCCGCGTTCGCGCATGCATGTCCACTCACGCATTAGTATATAAACGTATGCGAGGGTCCGTATTCCTTTATTTGTAGACGTGACTTCCGTTATCTGAGACAAGTGATGGTGAAACGTCAAAATGAGTTGGTGAGCCAGTGATGTAGAGACGTAGATATGATGGATATGGCTATACGGTTTTGCGGGTCAGTTTCTTTCCTGTCGAATTTTACCCGTGCCGAGTTAAAGTGTGCGGTCGGATGTTTAAATATGTGGACCACACTTGTCAGTATAGAAAGGCGATGTTTAATGAAGATGTTGAATGTCCGCAAAGTGTCAAAGAGGAAAGGCCAGCGTACATGGCGAAACTGAGACGTAGAGCTATAAGGAAGACGAGAAGATCATCCGAGTGAGACGCTATCCGTGTCAGTTGTATGCGGAACTTATTGATAACAAAGTTCACGATCTTAAAAAAGTTGAGAGAAGACTTGCTGGCTACTGGTAACATTGAACTGTTGGAATGGGTACCGTCGGATGAAGGTTTTCTTAGGGTCGGCTGCGGTGGATAAAAAGGTCGAAACACGTTCGAAATGTTATTGTTGGAGGTGCGTGATAAATGCAGAAGATAAAACGTGGATAGGCATCACGCGCGCCAGTCGCCGATATCGATAAGTCGTTGAAGCATCCTTTCAAGTGTATTGTAGCTGGTCTTAAGTGGTGTGGTAACATGTTGGATCTCTTGATCGAAGCCCTGAGAAAAAGAAGGACGACTTCACCGGTGGGATGGGAAGCGTTCGCGCGTCATACGAGACGTCTGAACATCCCTATGGAACTCCTTGAGACCGTCACTCTCGGTCGTCAGCGGGAGGTTTATTAAAGAGAGGTGAACAGTTCGACGGTTTTATAGGGCGCTATGACGCGGGGTCGAGTGGGAGTCGTTGTAGCAGTAGCAGCCGGGTTCTTTTTGTACGTTATTATATAATTTGCTAGGCGGGTATCCTCCTCCTCCTGGTGCAACGAAGGGCTCGTCGTACGCAACGACACACCATGGGAGGTCGACAACGCAACGTCCTAAGCCCCTTTCGACCCGAAACACGTTGGTAGTTACAGCGGCGTCGACGCCTTGCACCGAGCGACCCTAGTACCGAAACGAGCCGTGAAGCAGAGGTTGTCAGCGCATGACACCTATGCCCATTACAAACCTCTTTGACACTTTCCAGGCATCCGGCATCTTCATCTAAACATCGCCTTTCTGTACTGATAAGCTTATTCCACAGATTTAAATACCCGACCGCGCGCTTTTATTCGGCACGGGTAAAAGTTCGACAGGAAACAAGCTGCCCACGAAACCGTACAGCCTCTACTACGTCTCTATGCCACTGGCTCACCAACTCGTATAGACGTTTCTCCATCATTTGTCTCAGATCACGGAAGTCACGTCTACAAATAATGGAATACGGGCCCTCGCATACGTTTATATACCAATGCGTGAGTGGACATGCATGCGCGTACGCGGGATGAATGAACCAATGAATGGTAGGTGTGGACGTGAACAGTAGGTGTGCATGCGCGAACTTGAGTTGTCGGACGTGCATAGGGGTGATACGATGGACTATGGGACGGTAATTGCGTGGGGAATTCAGACGGAAAAATTTACATCCTGTCCGCTAGGTGCACCTATGATAGACTTATAGGTGCTAAATGTTGAGCGCGGGGTCATGATACGCAACGGGTTACACTAAAACATGGTAGTATAGGAGAGCAAACGTATTTGTTGACCAAAGTTACAAGCAGTAACATGATAAACGTGACTTGCGGGTGTTTGACACCACACCAGCTTGTAACATACGGAAGTTTCAATACTGGAAGTGTATTGCTGGAAAGATGGCCGCTTCATATACATATGCTTTCTGTGAAGTTAAGCGATACCTAAATGCGAGTCTCATGGTCGCACCATTGGATTTGAGCCAGGAACAGAAGGCTGCATCTTGGAATGAACGTATGTCACGCGATTTCCCTTAAATAGGTAGGACATAGTTGTTTTTCTCTCATAGCATTTTTGAAACTTACTTTGCCGAACTGGTCGCCCTCAAACTGACACGTAAAGTTACTATGTGGCGCTTTTTGGTAGGTCAATAGGTAAAAATTATGACATAAATGATGGGTAAGACTATAACATTTATGCACACGGGGTCCAAAGTCATGTTCATAAGATAAACATCTACAAAAACGATCATATTTTCAACACACATAGAAGGCTAAGCACCCACAATCCAACAAACTCAATACGTTCGATGGACAAACATGTTACTTATTCGAACTAGTCACCCCCAAACTGACACGTAGAGTCACTAGGTGGCGCGTCTTCGTTGGTCAATAGGTAAAACTATGACATGAATGATGGGTAAGACTATAAAATTTATGAATATGGGGTCCGGTTGTTGGGACAGTGAAGAAGACGAGGAGGAGGACGTTGGAGTGTGGATCAATATTTTTGAAGGTACGCGTCAACATGACGTCAGAAAACAAAGAGGGACGTCATTTTAAAATGATAACGGCGATTCATCAGACTCATAACAAATGTGTGAAAAAAGAAAGAAAAAGAAAAACAATTGAAAAAAGATTAGGGGTAGCGGTCATTAGCCGTTCACCAGCCCGTCCTCCCCTTACACCCAACATTCGCGCATGCACCCACTAAAAGGCGTCCACCACCCCGTACCAATCGCTAGGGTGGGTGACAACTAAGGATGTAACGTCACCAAAAGTTAGGCAACAGTCACTAGGGGCGCTAACTAACCGGAACCGAGTCAGCATTTCATTGTCCCTTATTTTCATGGCGCCTGATTTACTCATCCAGATGGTAGTATTAACTACTGGGGTGACCTTTGATTCCAATATGTCCCTTGAGCGATACGTAAAGAACATTTCCAGAAATTACCAGCTTCAGAGCATTGGCCGCATTCGTCGGTAATTAGATAAAGAACACACAAAAACAAATTGTGCATGCGCTAGTCATTTCGCGAATTGACTGCTGCAATTACCTTCTTAATGGATTGCCAGCGACAGTAATTGAGAAACTACATCGTGTCCAAAATGCATGTGCTCGTATCATAACGATGCGGTCGAAACGAGACCATGTCACGCCCATGCTCTTGGAGCTGCACTGGCTTCCTGTGAAGAGTTACATTACTTTCAAGACCGTAATTCTCACTTTCAAATGCCTTCGTAGTCTAGCACCTCCATATTTATCAGCACTGCTCTCTCCGTATCGCCCGACACGCTGTCTATGCTCCTCCGATAAGCTACAACCCACTTCCCGCACTAAATTCGGCGAACGAACATTCTCTTGTGCAGCTCCAAGAGCATGGAATCAACTGCCACTCACAGTGCGCCAATGCACTAGTGTCAATCAATTTAAAGTGGTACTGAAGACGCATCTTTTTACAAATCATTTAAACATTATATGATCGTAATTATTAATACCTTTATTTTAATTAAGTTAATATTATAAATGATATATTTTATTGGTTTAATAGCTTGCGTACTTGTGTTTATTTATTTATTTTATGACGGTATATTTGCTTTTATTTAGTAGTAATGATTGCATATATTGTAGTACACTAGTATTTATTTAAAAAAAACATTGTATTATGTTTTTAATTTATTTGTAATAATCACTGTCAAGTGCCCCAACATAAGTATTTGGACGGGGCGTTTATATACGAAATAAATAATAATAATTATTATTAACATTATTATTATTACTTTATTGTTAAATTGACGATTCAATTAATCACCCAGTGGGTCGCGCCATAAACATTTAGAAGCTTCAGAAAATTAAATAATAAATTGTACATTAATAGAAGGAAGTTGGATCACTGTAAGTGCATCTACGCTGAACTCCCAAAGCCCATTTTATGTTCATTCACTTCTTGGGACAATTGGCCTCGGAACTAACAAATGACGATGCAGTTATGAAAACAAACACAAAGGTCGTTATTTGTAGATACCCTGGTTTTGTTTAGAGTAAAGGCTAAGAGACGGTGCCATTGTGGCGGCTATGGTAGATTTAACGGGACATGTATCGGCAGCATGGAATGCCGTAAATGTCATCAACAGAAGTAATTGGTAAACAGAATAAATGTATGATCACAATAATGTAAAGATGATGACAACAGCCTTAGGTTTGTTTGTTGGGTGGGTGTAGGCGCACATACAGATTGGCTCAATGGGTTGACATACCTTTCACCGTCTCTAGGCTCTGTTTGTTGGCCAGTAATTGCTTCTCATGATCAAGTAATTGCGTGTCATGGAACACCAGCCAATGTTCATGATAATCGATTCTTCTCTTTTCCATATCTATCTTCTGCTCCAGACTGTCATGTTCGTTAGTCAAGAGAGGGCCGTAAGCAGCTTTCTTCAACTCTGTTTGGTCCCACTGAAGTTCTGTATAGACATCTTCTATATCTCGGATCCTTGCTCGGAACTGAGCTTCAGGGAGACGTGGCGTAGTAGCGTGGGCGAGGGCGTTTCTTTGTTCCCTCAACTGGTCTACTCGTTCACTATGATGGAAAGGTGACACTCTCCGTTCCTTCTTCCTCACAACTGGCGTCAACAGGTCGGTGCCAGAGAAGAGTAGGCAGTAGAACAAAATAGTACAGTCGAACTCGTCTGTAACTCCACGTTCAACAGTGTCTCTTATGTGCTTGTCCCCTTTCTGTGAATTAGGAACCATAGCGAGGAACATTTTCCCTGAAGCAGAATGTTCAACCCAAGCAACCCTGTACTTCTCCAGGAAAGCTGACCGGAAGAGTGCTCTTAGCTTACTGGGCACGTCGTCCAGTAAGATCTTCACGAGTCGCCAGTAGTTCTCATTCTCTGGTGTCAACTGCAGTGTACTTGTGCTGGTGGCCTGGAAATATACAGGTAAGCGGATACGAAGGAATCTCGTCTCACATATTCAGAGGAAAACTATATTTATAGTCGCTGATCATAGATTGCATATGTATAAACATGCGAACTAATTTTTAACATTGATATTACCGATAATTTTGTCTCCTAATTTCAGAGGAAACAAACGTCATACTCATAGTTTCCGAGAAAGGCTTGTTCATGGCTTTGTCCCAAGTATCCCCTAATAGTGAAAACAGGTAGAAACAGACGAATTTGGATTCGAATCGGAATTGCTTACTGTGATACACATTTGTTTTTTATCTCACAGGCTAGTCAATCTTTTATTTTATTGCTGCAAAAACGCAATGGAAATGCAAGCAAATAGAATAAGATAAGGGGAATACATGAAAATCCCTCACTACTACAGGACTTCCAAGTGAGATGCAACAAACAAACAAACAATTAGTTAAAAGTTTCCTTACCTGATTGCCACTGCCACTGCCATGCTGTGGACCTTGGTAGCCAGACGCTGTCACTGTCAGTGTCGTGACACAGTGCTGTTGTATGCCTTGGGAGCCAGACTGTGTCATTGTTGGTGTTGTGACACTGGCGTACTGTGTGCCTTGGGAACCAGACTGTGTCACTGTCGGTGTCGTGCCACTGACGTACTGTGGGTCTTGGGAGCCAGACTGTGTCACTGTTGGTGTCGTGCCACTGGCATACTGTGGGCTTTGGGAGCCAGATTGTGTCACTGTCGGTGTCATGGCACTGGCCTGTTGGGAGCCATACTGTGTCACTGTCGGTGTCGTGACACTTGCCTGTTGCATGCCTTGGGAGCCAGACTGTGTCGGTGTTGTGACACTGGCGTGCGGTTGGCCTAGGGAACCAGACTGTGTCACTGTCGGTGTCGTGCGACTGGCGTATTGTGGGCCTTGAGAGCCATACTGTGTCACTGTCGGTGCCGTGCCACTGGCGTACTGTGGGCCTTGGAAGCCAGTGTGTGTCACTGTCGGTGTCGTGCCACTGGCATGCTGTGAACCTTGAGAGCCAAACCGCATGGTCCACCTCATCCTCCCCCGGGCAGTACCTCTGGTTGAGGTCACATTATACTTGCTCTGACTCTTACCCATTGTTGATCTGAAATAATAATAATAATAATGAAACATAATATTGCAATGTATGTCGACTTTCATGTTACCCTTTTACATGTATACAGTCTATTGTATCGAGGCAGCTGTGCACATCTGGTTCATCATAATTTTATGCCATCACCTGCTGTCCATGTTAAAGGAATGTTTATACAAATTATAAGTATTTATCAGTCTGTGTCCGCCTAAGTGTTCAATAATATACTGCAGAAACTGATACTTCACTATCCTGCAGTATGTAACGTTGTTGGCTAAAACAATAAATACATACGTTAATCAAATAAATAAATAAAACTAAATAAAACCTTGCAGTCCATGATTAAAACAAGACAGGCATCTATAATGTCAATGACTGCATGACTGGGAGAGCTGCTGTCGCGTGGTATTTAATCACCCACACCACAATCGTCATTGTATATGTCATATATGTCATATATGTATCAATATGTACTTGTGATATGTCAAATTGAAGGTTTTTATCTGCTGATCATCATAATAGCATTCAATAAATATATACTATTATGGCATGTGCCCTAATTAGCATAGAATAACAATACCCCATTCTCACTCGTGACCGCATAGATGACATCATTATTTTTGTCAAATATATCAATTTCCTTTGATCCTATGGCCTCTTTAAGATCAAAATAATAATGCACGACAATCTGCAGCATCATATCTTTCATTTGATACTATAATTGTCTTTCTGTCATTAAAAATGGATTAGATATGATGCTTCAAAGATAACCGTAGTGTCGAGCATCAAGAGGCGTAACCCAGGGCATTTTGTATTATTACACACTGTACTCCACCAGCAATGGATAGTTTAAAATGTAATGAAGAAGTGACTATAATATTGTTGTTTTATAAGTCATTTACGTTCTTTTGGAGTATCTAGGTACATGTTTGCAGTTGGAATACTAGTTTTCTTACATGTTTCATCATGGTATGCGGAGATCACAAGGTTGTATCCCATGTTATATTATTTAAGTTTCATATTATATTATTTAAGTATCATATCATATTATTTAAGTTTCAATTGCAGCTTATACGAATACCTCAAGTCAACTTATCATATATCGATAAGTTAAAATGTTATTTAATTTGGGTAATAATAAATTATAAGCTTTATCTGCTTTGACCTGCTGATATTGCATACCTACCTTTGTATGTATTTACTATTAAAACGAAAACGAACAAGTGATCAAACTGTCGAACCTACTTGTATAGTTCACGTAAAGGGCTCTTAAAATATGGAGAACTTCAAATCATGTCTGGTATGCGGGGTGCAGAGAAGATGTTGGCGAAATTGAAGGAGATCAAAGAGAAGAGACTTTCAGAACATCCAACTTCAACCCACAGGATGGAGGACACGTGCTAGCTCATCCCCAACACAGTGATGGAATATCATGGCTTCCATTGGGAATGCTACAAACGTTTCATCATGAATATGGACAGGCTGACGTTCACCTCATCACCACCATCTGATGCCTCCACAACCCAACGTACGAGCCGCATAACTTCCACACAAGGTGATAAAATCATCTTCAAGTCGGAGTGTATTTTCTGTGGATCAGAGGGTCGTAAGACGGTAAAAGTGAAAAGCGCACGGACCAGTCAAGGCATGAGTCAGTTTGAATTTGATGAATTGACTGTGGCGATGATGGCAGAAATAAAACAGGATGAGAAGTTCCTCACAAGGATACGATCTGTTTGCTTGTGAAACCAAGTTCCACAAGAATTGCCGCATGAACTATATGCAAAAACCAGAGAAATGGCGAAGTACAGGTGAAGAGGCACGTATTAACCAGTTCAACTTGATGGAAGCACATGAAAAGGGATTTGACATAGTCTGTTGCATGGTGGAGAAGGATGTCCTGCATGATCGGAAGATGGTGAAATTGGCTGACCTGCAACAAGTGTACATATCCAGCCTAGAGAATACAGAGCATAGTAATCCTGACTTCCGGAGTGAGAAATTAAAACTCAAACTTGAAACCCGTGAACCCTTCAAAGGCAGACTGTCCTTCTGCGATATGGGGAAGTTCCAAACAAGCGTAGTCTATGCTTCACAGATTGACATCAACACAGCGGTGAAACATACTTTCCAGTTGGGATCAACTGATGTTCTCAAGACCACTGATACATATCTTCGACAGATTATCCAGGATGGGTTTGCTGAAGCCCCTGATCTTAAATGGCCACCAACTCCCCGTGATTGTGACAGAATTGACACTATCGTATCAGACACACTCCAATTTTTTTTAATGTTATGTCATAACTGGGATGGCAGCTCCCACATCATCCCGCACAGAGAGACTTGTTCTGTCAATTGGTCAGGACATCTGCCGGGCAACAACCAATGGATCGTGGAAGCTGCCAAAACACATCTTTATGAGCATGTCCATGCGTCATATGTTCATATGTGAAAAACTCGTAATTCTCCTGAATAGAATGGGACACTGTGAAACCTACTCCTTTTCATTGGTGCTGGAGACAGCGCTGGCTGAACCTGTTATACAGTCGTCTATTCTTCTCTCCAACCAGATTGTCAGGTCACCACCAGGACCAACGGTATTCCATTCAGAATTTTATAATTTCGAACAGCTTCTGAATTATCTCACAGGAAAAGGATACGATTAGTTCACACAGCTCATGGCATCATGTTACAGGAAGTTGGCAGTGGTGATCATTCTGGGGAATATGGTGACTGTCCTGAGATACCATCTCAAACAAGGAAAAAAGGAGAGGTCGCTCTGAAGTCATCACAGGAAACTTACTCAAGAGTTATTCGCTATGTTAATTACGCGAGGAGTAGGAATTACCGATTCGTTCGTGTGAAGAGCCCAGATTCAAACATCTTCTTCGTTCTTCTGCACTATGCTGCATCAATTGGAGACATCACCATCTTGTTTGACACTGGTGTAGGAAATAAACAAAAATTGATAGATGTCAGCAAACTAGGAGTTGATCTCGGCCAAGACAAATGTACGGCTCTGATGGTTCTGTATGCTTTCAGTAGATATGACAGCACTAGTGCTTTCCGAGGGATTGGCAAACTAAAACCAGTGAAACCTCTACTGAATATTCCTAAATACAGTCATGTACTCATGAAGCTGGGAGATACATGGGACCTACCTGAAGAAAGGATTGATGAGCTGGACAGTTTCACTTGTGCTGCGTATGGTAGAGCATCAAATGTGTCAAAAGTTGATGACTTCAGGCTAATTC
Organism: Paraescarpia echinospica; assembly: GCA_020002185.1. NCBI lineage: Eukaryota > Metazoa > Annelida > Polychaeta > Sabellida > Siboglinidae > Paraescarpia > Paraescarpia echinospica. The sequence continues at coordinate 26,422,084 of CM034542.1, read as the reverse complement.
GTATCAATGAGCTGTGTGCCAAGGAAAACCGTGTTATTCCTTCAGTTGATATTGACATGGCCAATCTACCATCATGCAATCGTAGTCTCACCAGAAGAGTCAATTATCAAGTTATCATATGGAACAGTGCACATATTCCTGAGCCTGACGTTCCCAAGGTGAGCAGAAACCATGGTTGGAACATCAGTAATGGAAGCATTGAGCCACTCTGGTATGATGAAGATGTGCTGCCACATGAACTGGCTGATACAGCTCAGGTAGACCCCGACCACACTGATAGTGATGACGAGTCTGACATGAACATGTCTGATGGGATGGAACTATATGCAGACAGTGACAGTGATTATAACTGAGCATCAAAATGTGACTAATGTAATTGGTTAAGTAGCTATTAATGTTTGGCAAGTGTCCGTACATCAACCTAGATGTTGTATGTCATTGTATATAATTAAGATGTGAATAACTTTTTGGCATCTAAAAAAATTTATGTTTATCAATGGCTAGCATTTAAATGAATGTTATACATACGTAATTCGCTTTAAACTGAATTATCATATTTTTAGATACTGGCTTTCGATTTGTCTGTACTGTTGACATTTGTCACATCTTAATTCACGAGTTTTGGATAGCACATTAAGCTAATATACATGTACATTATATAAAATATGTAGTGCTTTGTTTTATGCATCTGAAATTAATATGGCGTAAATGTATACCTGAAAACACACACATAATCTAGACAGTTTTGACATGTATGCCATCCATATCCATGGTTATCGTTGCTTTCGCCACTTGATCTGCGACACTACGGTTATTTTTGAAGCATCATATCTAATCCATTTGTAATGACAGAAAGACAATTAAATGAAAGATATGATGCTGCAGAGTGTCATGCATTATTATTTTGATCTTGAAGAGGCCATAGGATCAAAGGAAATTGATATATTTGACAAAAATAATGATGTCATCTATGTGGTCACGAGTGAGAATGGGGTATAGTTATGCTATGCTAATTAGGGCACATGCCATAATAGTAGATATTTATTGAATGCTATTATGATGATCAGCAGATGAAAATCGTCAATTTGATACATCACAAGTACATATTGATAATATATGACTATACAATGACGATTGTGGTGTGGGTGATTAAATACCACGCGACATTGATGAGAAATACGATATTTCAGGGTACTATCCAAGATAGGTTGGAAATGGGTAGTGAGACCCAATTTTTTCACTGTTACCACATGAAATCATCTTCAAGGGATCCCAAAGCTTAAAAAAACATGGGTTGGTAGATTTGTGGAGGGGTGCACGAGGGGCATATCTGGCCCATGGCCTATAGTAGGTCGTACAGCAGGCTGGCAGTGTTCGTAGTTGTGCTCGTGTTTTCGTCTGGTGCGGTCATCTGCAGTGGTAATGATGGTAGGGAAGCTGATACACACAATTCCGTGGTGAATTCTAAAGAACATAGTGGCATCTCTTAACCGACGTCTTGTGTATAGTGTTCCACTTCAGGTTAGCGCACATAGTCATTACGCTTGAGGTGCTGCGGTAATTCCCAGTAACAAAGCGAGCTGTGGAACACTGCAGTTGCTCTATTGTCTGAATACCAATATTGGTGTGAGATGCCCAAATACGCGTGGCCCAATCAAGCGTTGGTCGGACAAGTACCTCGTACGCTGCTTTCCTCACTTGAGGTGGCGCCACATGCATTGTTCTTTAAACTAAGCCAAGTGTCTGTCTGGCTTTGTTCTGCATTTTGTTGACGTGTAGCTACCAGGATAACTTAGGGTCGACGGTAACACCCAGGCAGTCCTAATTGTCAGTCCGTGGGGTCTGTTGATTCTCCATGTAGTAATCACAGATCGATGGCTTCCTCTTGGTGGTAACTGACAAGATGGCGCACTTTGATATATTGCAGTCCATCTGCCACGTCTTTGCCTACTAGATAATTTTATTCAGGTCGGATTCAAGTGTCAAGTGGAGTGTGTATTTGACGATAAACAATTCTGTCATCAGTAAGCAGGCGCACTTTTAAGTCCACTCCTTCTGTGATGTCGTTAAAGTACAGCAAAAACAGCATTGGCCAGCTAACAAAAATATGTTCCCAGAACGTTTTCACAACGTTATTCTTGTGTTACAATAACGTTAGTCGTAACGTTCTGAGAATGTTTTTTTAGAAAGTTTTATTAACGTTCCCAGAACGTTATGCATAACGTTATTGTGTAATAATAATACAAATAATAATACTGTTTATTTCAAACAAACGTCAATATGTAATCATACAATGCAAGTAAATATAAAAATAATAAAATACAAGGATATAGACACACATGAAATAAAAAATAGATAATTAATAAAAAAAGTATATCTAAAATGTGCGTTCAACGTTAAGTATACAATTGAGTATTCCGGTATTTAAACATAGGACTTCTAAAATGTATATCAGTATAAAAAAAAAAAAAAAAAAGCAGACTGTTGAAGACGACATAATAAGCTATATATGGATGAACGCATGCGTTCATTAAGCGATTTAACACAGTTTGTTGCAAACATAAAACTTGCACTACAGCGTGATGACAAATTGTGTAAAATTATAAAACTGTTGTTACGTGCAACAATAATATTTTTAAAACTATGTTTTTATATTTACATCAAAGACTTGAGGTGTACATAGCACCACAGTAAAATGAAATAGGGAAGTTTTAATGGTAGGCCTGAGCATATGTGCATCTTTTTATCTGACAATGTCGTCATCGTCAGTAAGATTATTATTAATTATATTACCCTGATATTTGTTTTTAATAGTTTGAGGTAACGGACGATTATTAAGAGTGACAGGATGAATATTTTTCATGCCCTGAGGTTTGTTGTCAATAACCAAAATATGCGACTTGTTGGCATTATATATTACGTTAAACATTTCGCCATACTTGGCACAGCAATCTGTTAGTTTCCTAAACCCAGAAACACTAAGTGAAAATATACAGAGGTCATCTGCATACATCAAGTGATTCACTATGGTGCCTGCATAATGACATCCAATAAAGATTTATACTTAACTCGTCCATGTGCACATTAAAGGGTGAAGAGAAATAATGCCACCTTGTTTGACACCAATTGAGACAGTAAAAATCTAGAAAAGCCCTGACATCATATGACAGTGAATTTCTCGGTACTATACCAGTGATACATAATGCGCACAATAAATGTACGTCATCAAAATTTTACCCAACCATGCCTACCTCCCGATTTGCCACCTGTTGAACATCGACATACATGAGGTATGTCGGTATCATTTTAATGCTCTTAGAAATGTTTATCTTTACAGAAAATAACACTTATTAAAACATAAACATGTGGAACATACTTTAAAATAAATTCTTACGTGACGAGCTATGTATTTGTAATAATAATAATCAGTGTAGTACTTCCGAAGTTATACCGTCAAGAGTTTTATGTATTCCACATTCTACCCATGTTATAAAAATACCGTGGCTTCCTAGTGATGTAATATCAGCAGACTGTTACATAATCCATCAGTTTGCAAATAGAGAGCGTCCTAATTTGTGCAACTACAGTTGATTCAAGAAATAATGCGATAATTGCAATAACTCTTTGTTGTGTAACTACGACATGCAGTTGCACGATTCAGGTTCTGAAATAATTATTGTCGCAATTGTAAATTATTTATATTACATAAGTACAGTATCTGAAATAATACAGTAATTGTAAGCCGAAGGCGAACAAAATTGTTTTTCCGGTAACCCGACACTTCCCCTGGCTAGAAAAACGGGCCATTTCCAATATTATTTATTTCAATCAATGCTCATTCTGGTACATTTAGTTACAAGTAATAAAACACGACGAGAGTAAAATTCAGCCGTGCGTATATGATATAAAAAAACAAACGTATTTGCGTGATTGGTGGAGTTGCTAATATTTCACCCAATAAGCGGTCACGTTGTAGATGTTGGCTAACGTTGGTTAGTGATGGCAAGATGGCACAACTCTAGTCTGCGTGGCGAAACACCAGTGAGTATTCCACAGAAAAGGACATAATGAAAATGACACTGTGGCATGCTGTCAAACGAAACTTTTGAGAGCATCACAAAAGACCATGGCTGCAGGGATAATAATAACAATAATTATATTTTTATTTTGTTAACCGCCACATCCAATGTTGTTCATAGCGCTTTACAACAGTATACAATGTATGTTAAGAATAATGCATTCGAATAAAAACAATAGTTGTTATATCACAGGTAAAATGAACTAATAATAATAGTAATTAAGACAATAAATAGAGTAAAGTAGAAAAGAAATGTGGTATAAATTATCATAAAATAAAATAATTAAGATCATATTATTATTATTCTTTTAATAAATAAACTAAAATTAATGTAAACTTCAATAAATTAGGCTAAAATGTATATGACAAATAAATAAATAAATAGGTAAATAAATAATAAGTAGACGTTAAACATCAATCAGCTATGGTAAAACAGTGTTGGTAATCGTCCGAGTTACATATACGCTGCACTGAACAGGTGAGTCTTCAAAACGGATTTAAATGATTCCAGTGATATTTTGCTTGTAACACTTGACGGCAGAGCGTTCCACATTGTCGCCGCTGCGTAAGTAAATGTACAGTCACCAGCTCTGCTGCGAGTTCTCTGGACAAGTAGAGCGTGGGATTCAGCAGACCGAAGACGTCTGGCTGGCATGTAGACATGCACGAGTAGACAGGCGAGAGGTCTGCATGCAGCGCCTTGTACGTAAACACACCGATCTTGAATTTAATGCGCTGTTGAATAGGTAGCCAGTGCAGTTCGCGAAGAATAGGGGTCACACTTTCACAACGACCCTGTCGAGTGATAAGGCCAGCTGCGGCATATTGGAGTCCCTGCAATCGACCGATGTTATTGGTTGAGGTACCGAACAGTAGAGAGTTGCAGTAGTCCAAACGGGATGTAATCATGGCATTGACTACCCGTTCCGCTGTCGGTTGAGTGAGGTAACAGTGAATCAACCCGATGTTGCGCAGGTGCAGCGAGCAAGTGCTGATAGTGCGTGACACTTGCACAGTCATATCCAGGTATCTATCAAGGTGGACGCCGAGATTTCTAACATGATCAGTTGCACTGATTTCATCAGTACCGACGCGCACACATAGCCCACTTACGATAGCAGATGCCGATTTTGGGACAACCGGTAGAATTTATGTTTTGGTGTCATTCATGAGCAGATAATTCCAAGTCATCCACTTCTTCACGTCATCAATACATCGCTCGATACAACGCACGGCGGTCACCAGAGAAGATGCATCCAGGTCGAAGTGACAGAACAATTGTAGATCATCGGCGTAGTGGTGATATTTTAAGTCGTGTTTGCGAATGATATCACCGATCGGCTGCACGTACAGTAAACATAATAGTGGTCCCAACACTGACCCTTGCGGCACTCCCGTTAACAAAGTCGTCTCTGCGGTCGATGACGACACTCTGCTTGCGATTACTTAGGTAAGATTCCAGCCAATGGAGAACCACTTGTAGTAGGCGATCCACTAGTATTGCGTGATCTACCGTGTCAAATGTGGCGCTTACATCGATGAATACGACGATTGTGCCTTGTCTACGGTATAGCGCGGTCCTGATCTCGTTGACTACCCACGATAGGGCTGTCTCGGTCAAGTGGTTTCGCTTGTATGCGAACTGAAATGTATCCGTAAGTGATTCATTGGCTAGGTGAATGCTCAATCTGTTGGCCACATCCTTTTCAATCACTTTCGAAAGTTGGAACATATTGCTGACTGGCCGGTAGTTACTTAAGGTATTCTTACAGAGTGACGGCTTCTTCAGAAGAGGATAAACAAGTGCTCGCTTCAGTTCACCCGGCATTGTTCCTTCTGCCAAACACGCATTTGTTGTGTCGGCAACAATGATCGCAAGTGCGTCAGTGTTATGTTTTACATGATCGGATGGTAACGAATCAAGTGTGCAAGACGTACACATTCTAGCGATGATAGCCGTTATATCACATATTGTTGTAGGTGTAAATGTGTCAATTGGTGTGACAAAGCGACGTGTTTCATGCGGCGGTGTTATGCGATGTCTGGCAGCATGTAAGCCGAGTCGAATTTCAGCTTCCTTGTTATTGAAGTAGTCCGAAAATGAATCGCAACAGGCAACGACGGAGTCTTATTCGGGATACGAACGTGGTGGATTTTGTAACAACGCCTTGGCAGAACGAGTGTAAGAACCTTGGATTAAGTTGTCTCTGACGTGTTGTTTATATCGCCTGTCATAGATATGGCATAATTTCATGCTGAAATAACCTCTCACAATTCCACCTTATGGAAGTTAACGATGCAAGTCTGTGTGTATGTTGCATGTAGTAAATGGACGAATACACAATAAACAGACCAAATATTTAACCAGACCAAAGTTGAACGCGCGCTCTCTCTCTCTCCCCCCTCTCTCTCTCCCCTGTCTTTATACCCCCCTGCATTTCTTCCAACTTGTGTTCTCCGTTGCACCTCAATATGCGATGACCCATCTGCAGTAATCATTCTGCCAAAATCCACCGAGTCACCACCTTGCTTGATATAATTACCTCCATTCTGATCTCGATTTCGATTTCTCTCTCTCACTCCCTAGCTCTCTCCCTCTCTCTCTCTCTCTCTCTCTCTCTCTCTCTCTCTCCCGTGTAAATATATATATATGCATATGCATATATATATAAATATCTCCTCCTGGCTCTCTCCATATGCATAATAATATATGTCATATATATATATATATATATATATATAAAATATATATATATATATATATATATATCTCTCTCTCTCTGCTTATCTCTCGTTGATCTCTCCAGGGATCTCTCTCTCTCTCTCTCTCTCTCTCTCTCTCTCTTCTCTCTCTCTCTCTCTCTCTCTCTCTCTCTCTCACTCTCTCTTGCTCTCTCTCTCCTCTCTCTCTCTCACTCTCTCTCCGCTCTCTCTCTCTCCTTCCAGCTTGTGTTCTCCTCTCAGTATGCTGTGTGCTCTCTCTGCCAAAGGGATCCACCGATTCGCCACGCTTGCTCGATGTCGTTGCCTCTAACCTGTCACGGTTTTGGATAGTTTATATGGCCGTAAACACAGAGGGTCATATATCTGAAACGTAGCGAAACGACCTACTTTTAAGGCTGTGACGTTCCTTGTGTCCAATCGTGTAATCAACGTTAGGACTTAGTCTAATGAACTAGAAAAATGCAAATATCACACCTGTTTCTTCGAATTGCATAATTCCATTGGGTTTACGTACGGGAACATAATATATAAATATTATCTTTAAGGAACTAGATAGACACGACTTAGCGATTAACGTTAGCCGTCAATTAGTACAATTCGCAATGCAGGCGTTAGCAAATGTATAATATTGTGATCAGAAAGAATTGTTTAATTATATTCCGGTGCAAGTAACATTATAAAAGATACCAGAACCTACAGTTTGCACACGGCTGAATATTTGGGACCTTTGTGAAGCATTCACATGTGAAGCGTGTCTTTTGACACGGTTGAGTGGCGCGCTCTACTCGTCTATGCCGCGTATAAAGACGCAGACTCACAACGCACGTATAAAGTTGTTTCAATGTAACAAAGCGTGTAGTTGAATTTTTTATTTTCTTTAAAATATTAAACTGTGTAACAACACTTGAATAGTCTTCGCGCAGCAACTACAGTATGGCTGAATATTTCCCAGAGAAGTCGAAATGGTGTACGATTGAACATGTCTACCAGGGAATGAAACGTCAAGTGTTCTGAGCAGTCCTGGATACTTCACTACGTAAAACGTACCCATTCTTTATTTATTTGATTAAAAACGCTGTCTTACCGGCAGTAGGTGGTACTTGATAGGGGTATACTATGTGCATGTTTCGTGAATCCCTCAATCCCACATACGCAAAACCAATGAGAGGGGGAAGAGGGGAGAATATTAATTAGTTGTAATAGTCGTAGTAGTAGTAGTAGTAGTAGTAGTAGTAGTAGTAGTAGTAGTAGTAGTAGTAGTAGTAGTAGTAGTGGTAGTGGTAGTAGTAGTAGTAATAGTAGTAGTAGTAGTAGTAGTAGTAATAACATTGCTATTATTACCAGCAAACGATCCGCCAAACCAACAAGAAATGGATTCCGTACACTTGGCGCGTTCATGCATTCCGTCGTATATTGTGATGGGATTCTGGCTACGAGCGTTTCTTTATAACAAACACATAAGGCGATGTTTTAATGTGACAACTGTGTGCGGGAATGTTTGACTTACGAGATGTCATACTGCCGTGGTAATGTAATTCACGTATATGACAGTTGAAGGGAGAAGACAACATTGACAGGACGAAAGGAGACAGAAGGAATAGGAACAAAGAAGAGGGTGACAGAAGGGAAAGGGACAAAGAAGGTGGCAGGAGGGAAAATGACAACAGAAGGAAAGAAGACAGGAGTTAAGGTGGGAGTGAAGGTGACAGGGGGCGATGACAGCAACGAAACGGACGGAAACCAACGAAGGAGCTACTATGAGGCAGTAATTGAAGGGGTGAGAAGAAAAGCGAGAATATTCATGGGTGACTCTTTAATGAGAAAGACAGACAAGACGCTTAGAGAAGGAGAAGAAACTGTAGTTTGCTTACCAGGGGCCAAAATAGAGTATATAACAGAAAGGGTAGATAAAGTGATGGGCCCTGGGAAGGTAGGGACCATTCTAGTACACGTAGAGACAAATAATGTAGAGAGGGAGGGGACAACCGGAATAGTCCAGAAATGTAGACAGTTAGTCAGGAAGTTAAAGCAGACAAGGGTAGAACAGATTGTTATCTCGTTAATGTTGCCAGTAATGGGAGGAAGGGGGCAAACATATAGAAAATGCAAGAAGGTGTCAATCAATGCACTAGTTGACCAGATGTGTGAAAAAGAGGGGGTAGGATTCATAAATTTATGGGGATACTGATCTGCTGATTGTGCGGTTGCTAGTAGCGTGAATATGGTTAAAAATGAAATGTTCACGTACCCCAGAAGAGTGGGATATACGTCAATAAAAACGGTTGGGTTCTCGATAAGCCAAAAGGTTTCCTTGTCCACCTGCCATCTAGAGTTAATTCTTTGGGTGGTAATCTTGTTAAATCTTGTTAAACCGCTAGCAACATCGATGGCAAGGGCAAAGCGTGACGGAGGTCAGGCGCAGGTTTTTTTTATTGTGACTTCGGCAACGCGCTACGTACGGGACGCATCAATTATCGTCGTTCGGTTATACATACATTACAACCACCCCATGTAGTGTTTTGTTGTTGTTCTTTCTCGTATGACCTCAAGGAAGGGATACACACGATTATGTCTGGTCCTGGTTTAGTTGCTGGCCATTTTCACTGCTTTCTCTCTCTCTCTCTCTCTCTCTCTCTCTCTCTCTCTCTCTCTCTGTCTCTGTCTCTCTCTCTCTCGCTCTCTCTCTGTCTGTCTCTGTCTATCTGTCTGTCTGTCTCTCTCTGTCTCTCTCCCTGTCTCTCTGTCTCTCTATATATATATCTCTGCCTCTCTCTCTCTGTCTCTCTGTCTCTCTCTTTATCTCTCTCTCTCTCTGTCTGTCTGTCTGTCTCTCTCTCTCTGTCTCTCTCTGTCTCTCTCTCTCTCTCTCTCTGTCTCTCTCTGTCTCTCTCTCTCTCTCTATCTGTCTCTCTCTGTCTCGCTCTCTCTGTCTGTCTGTCTCTCTCTCTATATATATATATATCTCTGTCTCTCTCCCTGTCTCTCTCCCTGTCTCTCTGTCTCTCTCTCTGTCTCTGTCTGTCTGCCTGTCTGTCTGTCTCTGTCTCTCTGTCTCTCTCTCTCTCTTATTCTCTCTCTTCTTCAAGGCATGCAAGCATGCACGCATGCATTCATGCATGTATGCATATATGTATGTATGCATGTATATATGTATGTATGTATGTATGTATGTATGTATGTATGTATGTATGTATGTATGTGTGTAAGCGTATTTTGAATCAGTATATCACGCCAGCAACTTCAATGCGGAATCTAGGAGTGATCTTTGATAGTAACTTCAATTTCCGACAACACATATCTCAAACATGTTGCTGCTGTTTTGATCACATTCGTGATCTTAACCGTATTCGTCAGTATATCATTTTCTGTTGCTAAAACTATTGCAACAACGCTTGTTAGCAGCATACTTGACTATTGTAATTGCAATTCCCTCCTTTATAATACCACTAGCAAGGATATAACAAAACTTCAGTGTGTCCAACATTGTCTAGCAAGAGTAGTTACAAGATCTCCTAATATTTCTCGCTTTGTACCATTTTTGAAGCATTGGCTTCCTGTACGATATCGTATAATATTTAAGATCTGTACCATTACGTACCAGGCACTGTCCAGTAAGCAACCATCTTATTTGCATTCATTGCTTACTTCTGTAAGACAACCTATCCAGCTTCGATCACCTAGTTCTGACCTACTTTTTGTTCCTAGAGTCAACACTAACATTGGAACAAGGGCTTTTTTGTTCTGTACCAACTCTTTGGAATATGCTCCCTCTTAGTGTTAGATCAGTTGAAAATATTAAAAAATTCCGTCGTCATTTAAAAACTTATCTTTACAACCTTGCTTATCCACCGTAGCTCCCTAGCGCCTTGATCCATCTGTAGACAACTGGAATACTACTTATGGATTTTGAGATTGACCAATCCTTTTATTTTGATGCGCCTCTGAGCTTGGTTTCCAAGGATTTAGGCGCAATTGAAGTTATCTTATTATTATTATTATATATGTATGCGTGCATTCGTGTATGCGTGCATGTGTGTACGTGCGTACGTACGTACGTACGTACGTGTGTATATATGTATGTACGTATGCATGTATGTATGTATGTATGTATGTATGTATGTATGTATGTATGTATGTATGCATGCGTGTATGTGTGTTAGTATGTATGTATGCTTGTATATATATGTAAGGGCAGCCTACCCCCACTCTGCCCCTAGATTTCTGCCCTACATTTATGCCAGAGCGCCAGGCAAAGCTGACAGCGTCAAGCTTCAGTGCCGCCTTCGTTTCAGCGACAGTCGTTACATTGTACTGCTATAGACTGGCTGTTATCAATTATCTTCAAAGTTAGTTTCACACAGTTCTGTGTATACAAATAGTACAAATATCAAAGGACAGACCGATAATATCAATAAGGGGGTAAAATTATAAGACAGCAGGGAAAGGACGCGCGCAATTAAAACAGGAAGACTGCATTTATATTGATATAAGAAAGACGAAGGAGGTGAAAAGTGGAGAGGAAACGTCAGAGAGAGAGAGGGGTAAAGAGAGAGAGAGAGAGAGAGAGAGAGAGAAAGAGAAATACATCAGATTGGAGGTAATGACATCAAGCAAGGTGGTGACTCGATGGACTTAGGCAGAATGATTACTGAAGATGTGTCATCGGATATTGAGATGCACCTGAGAACACCAGCTGAAAGTAATGCAAAGGAGAAGGTACAGAGATTCACGAGATACTAAAGAAACGATCCATTAGGTAAATGTAATTTAACTTAATAATCAATAAATAATACAGTGCGTTTTAATTTCTTTACTTCTGAAAATCAACACTGTAACGAGTATGTAAGATTTAACTGTAACAATTTGATGGATTCTGAATTAAGTAAACTTATTTATTCTTTTTTGATTTTGTCATCAATTATTAGAAACGTAATTGAAATACTTGTCAAACCCTTACTGCAATGAAAATTATGCACGTGTGTTGTTATTATTTTTCGAAAGTGTTTAAGTAAGCCAAACGTAACTTGTTGAAAATTACAATATTGGGGTGGAGATTACGAGAGCAACCAACAATGGTCTTCGTGACAGTCTCCGTGACCCCTGTTTAGCATATGTATAGCAACATGGCAGTCCATGGTTAGGATATTGTCGTTATTCCGTACATTAAAATATTATTATTATTCTGTTTTTATGTTATACATTTTAACTAATCAGTCATGTATGTTTTTCAACACATATTATTTCATAATTGAGCTGAAGATATTTCTATTTTGAAAATTTACCGTTTTGTTTTATATCTGGGTGAAATAAACACTTCCGATTTCGATTCCTATGTTCACCCCATTCTAGAATACGGCAGCACAGTATGGGACCCACACTTTCAAAAGAGATATAATCACAATCGAGAATATACAAAGACGAGCAGCCCGCTTTGTCAAAGTCGACTACAATTACCACAGCAGCGTAACAAATATGTTAAACGATGTAGGTTGGACACACCTCGGAGAGAGTAGGAGGAACCTCCGATTATTCAAAATTATCCACAATCAAATTTCTGTCCCGTACCTGCAGACAGACGCACACGCTCAAATCAACCTTACAAACATAAACACATAAGAGCCAACACTGAAGAATATAGAAACTTATTTTCCCCCGCACTTTAACTGTATGGAATATCCTAGTAGCGTCATTGGTTAACGCAATGGACACCCCGCAATTTAAGAAACCGCTAGGCCGTGCACAAGACTCATACAGCAAGCAACATTATTGGCACAATACTCAGCTGGGATTTGCCGATTGTCAAATTAGCAAACAGCTACAGATACCTCGTACAGGCAAACCTGATGCGAACTAGGTAAAGGGCCGGTGATCAGGTCATACGTATTCTGTGCTTGCACCTACAAGGATCGTCTACACAATTTATGCAAACGTAATTTCCCTTTGCAAACACACGCATACACACACGCGCACGCGCACGCGCACGCACACGCATACGCATACGCACACGCTCACACACACACACACACACACTAACAAATATTCATGTATGCATGTCAGGCAACTGTTACAACGGGACATTCAAGTGAAGTGCAGCGTGACAACTTCACATCAAGTCAACTTACGACATTTTATGCTATTTATAGTATTTTGTAAATTCAGATGTAAATATTCACGTACCGTGTCAGAAAGTTGCAGTCCGTTCTTCAGTTATTAGTTACTCTCCATGTTTCTTCCGGTCTGCTACGTCGCACAGTAAACCCAACACTGACGCCAATCAAAGCGAACCCAATACCAATGCAGCAGCGGGGTGTGCTTTGGGTCGCGTTAGCATTTCAGTATGTTCATATATGTACCTGTTGAAACTACACCACAGTTCTCATGTCGACTGTGGCCTGACTCGCGGTGGGGTCAACTGTTTGTAGTAACAGCCTGGTACAAAAAGAGAGAGCCGATCCAACTGGCGCACCCCATTTATCTACACCCGCCGCCGTGCTCCAGTGTGTTCATTCATGCGTGCCTGACTTGCAGCTTTTAAACACGGGAACAGGAAAAAGAGAGGGTAGACGGGTGAAGGGGAAGAGGATGTGGAGTGGGAGAGGGAACAGGACGAACATAGGGTAGACGGGTGGAAGGGAAGAGAAAGAGGAGTGGGAGAGGGAACAGGACAAACAGAGGTAACTGTAACTGAGTTCTTCAGACACGCTCACAACTGTGACAGACTCACAGAGAGAGAGAGAGAGAGAGAGAGAGAGAGAGAGAGAGAGAGAGAGAGAGAGAGAGAGAGAGAGAGAGAGAGAGAGAGAGAGAGAGAGAGAGAAAAAAGAGAGAGAGAGAGAGAGAGAGAGAGAGAGAGAGAGAGAGAGAGAGAGAGAGAGAGAGAGAGAGAGAGAGAGAGAGAGAGAGAGAGAGAGAGACAGAGAAATATACAGAGACAGAGAGAGAGAGAGAGAGACAGAGAAATATACAGAGACAGAGAGAGAGAGAGAGAGAGACAGAGAGAGATACAGAGAGACAGAGAGAGAGAGAGAGACAGAGAGACAGAGAGACAGAGAGACAGAGAGAGAGACAGAGAGAGACAGAGACAGAGAGAGAGAGAGAGAGAGAGAGAGAGACAGAGAGAGAGAGAGAGAGAGAGAGAGAGAGAGAGAGAGAGAGAGAGAGAGAGAGAGAGAGAGAGAGAGAGAGAGAGAGAGAGAGAGAGAGAGAGAGCAGTGAAAATAGCCAGCAACTAAACCAGGACCAGACATAATCGTGTGTATCCCTTCCCTGAGGTCACACGAGAAAGAACAACAACAAAACACTACATGGGGTGGTTGTAATGTATGTGTAACCGAACGACGATAATTGATGTGTCCCGTACGTAACGCGTTGCCGAAGTCACAATAAAAAACCTGCGCCTGACCTCCGTCAGACAGACAGACAGACAGACAGACAGGCATACATACATACATACATACATACATACAGACAGACAGACAGGCAGGCAGGCAGGCAGGCAGGCAGGCAGGCAGGCAGGCAGGCAGGCAGACAGACAGACATGCAGGCAGACAGACAGACCGACAGACAGAGACAGCAGAGCATATTAGTACGTATATGATAAATTACCGTTTAAACATGTTACGCGTCACTATAATGCCGTCGGCGGTGTTAGTCTCTCCGGCCATGTAGTGGATGTCCCAGATGAACGGAAGTATTTTGTCCAGTGTTTTGAAATGACCGAGATCGAACTCGCCTCGAACAATCGTCGCGAAGCTGACCACCCCAACGCAGGTGTGGTTCGGCTGGACCTAAGTGACATAGCACACATGATCAAACAATGGTGGACCTTCCGTAACAAAACACACATGGTTTGTCAGTGTTGGACCTTCCGTGACACAACATACATGGTCTGTCAGTGGTGGACCTCCCGTGACACAACACACATGGTCTGTCAGTGAGAGACCTTCCGTGGCACAGCACACATGGGTTGTCAGTGATGGATCTTCCTTGACATAACACACATGATCTGTCTGTAAAGGACATTCCATGACATAACATATATGGTTTGTCAGTGATGGACCTTCCGTTACACGACGTGCATGGTCTATCAGTGATGGATCTTCCGTGACATAACATATGTGGTCTGTCAGTGAAGGACTTTCCGTGATACAACATACATGATCTGTCAGTGATGGATCTTCCGTGACACAACACACATGGTCTATCAGAGATAGACCTTTCGTGACACAACACACATGGTCTGTCAGTGATAGACCTTCCGGGACACAACACACATGGTCTATCAGTCATAGACCTTCCGTGGCACAGCGCACATGGTCTGTCAGTGATGGGCATTCCGTAACATAACATATATGGTCTGTCAGTGATGGATCTTCCGTTAAACAACACCCATGGTCTGCCAGTGATGAACCTTCCGTGATATGCTAATGCGCCAGTCAATCAAATTGTCAACTTAATAAACTGCACATTTTAATATCACAATGCAAATTATTATTATCTGACGACTATTATTATGCTTTATTAAAATTATTTTCTGATTGGACATTTACAATTTTGATAATACTTCTTTATGTAATTTAACTATTTGTACTATTTATTTATTTAACTAAAATAATACTATAAACGGTTTTGCTTTGTCGATATGGTTTGATTTATCAAGTTTAGTGTAGCTAGGCAACGTTTTGTATTTATTACTATTACCATTTATGTCCATACACGTACCATAACTTAGAAAGATTGGTGATTCTACCAAAATGGTTTTGTTTTCTGATGTGTGTGTGTGTGTGTGTGTGTGTGTGTGTGTGTGTGTTTGTGTGTGTTTGTGTGTGTTTGTGTGTGTTTGTGTGTGTTTGCGTGTGTGTTCGTGTGTGTGTTTACGTGTGTGTTCGTGTGTGTTTCCGTTCGTGTGTTCGTGTATGTTCGTGTGTGTTCGAGTATGTTCGTGTGTGTTCGTGTGTTTGTGTTTGTGTATGTGTGTGTGTTTATGTGTGTGTGTCTGTGTCTGTGTGTTTGTGTGTGTCTGTGTGTGCGTGCGTGTGCGTGTGTGTGCGCATGTGCCTGTGTGTGTGCGGGTGTGTGTTAACGTTTCCGTCTTAGACAGTTTGCTACTCGGGCGCCAAACTATCCGAATTACGCTGCGACACTTAGGAAGAAAAGTTGATTTTTTGGTTCGTACTGATATAAGTCGATTGCTCATAAAGTCATGCATATTATCTGCGATTGATTGTTCAGAAAGGCCCATCAGTGGGGGGCGTCTGGCGTTAGTCGAGTTACACAACAACGGAAATGCGTTAGTTCTACACAGGAAGTGATAAAGATGGCGTGTGGAATTTGCTTATGGTAGTGGTAATAGTAATTGTTGTTGTTGTAATGGCGGTGGTGGTAGTGATAGTGATGGCGGATATACTATGGGTGTTATGGTTGTGGCTGTGGTTGTGGTGCTGGTGGTAGTAGTTGTGGTGACTATGATCATGCCGATGGTGTTGGTGTGTGTGATAGTTGTAGCACAATGACAAGTGGAATAATGACACGTAGAAAAATAGAGACAAGTAGAGAAATGAAAGGTAGAACTATGACAAGTAGACCAAAGAGAAGTAGCTAAAACACGTAGATGAAGAACATGTAGGTCAATTGCAAGTAGATCAAAGACAAGTAGCTACGTGAAACGGCACAGGAGCGAGCGATAAAAGGACATATCTACACGGCCCGCTGATTAATATATAAACATTGACATTCTTTTCTAAATGTAATTGTCTGCGACAGAAAACAAAGGGACAAGGTTTTTTTCAACGAGAACAATACGTGTGCAATTTCGATTTAGCAGAAATCTGCTTTAAAATAGATTACAAAATGCAAAGTATTAAAACAACAGATGTCATTCACAAAAGGAAAAGGTTGTTGCCACATATCACGCAACTGTCGTTGTGTGTGGCTTACTTAGTTACTGTCGTTCTACTTAACTTAAGTCTTAACGCCTAAATCGCAGCCCACCCCTTATCCTGTATCGGCACATATCCACGCTGATTTAGTTTGTCCTCATACAATATGCTTTTAGTCTTTGTATTGACACCCTTTTAACTTGTTTCAGCGTCCACCTCGTCAGCAGTGTATATGCATGTTGTATTCATTCATATGACTAGTGAATCACCGATTGTGACAGATAAAAGAACCTGTATACATACATCATGGATTGTGTTCATTATTGCCCCATGAGCTAAGTGAATCCCATTGATGTCCGTGTTAAAAACATAAAGTGACAATGTTTGACTTCACTGTGGGTAATATATTTCCTCAGTTTAGGTCAAAACTGAATAGTATTTACCTTTTTGGAATGGCAAATCATTTATATATAAAAAGTTTTGGCCCAGATAATTTACTGGCTGACTTTATCGAAACCGTCACTAGACTGAATCAAGAAGACATATATATGAAAATCTCTGATGTCAGACAAAACATCGAAAGAGCTCTTATTGCGATAACTGGAGACACACCAGCAATTAATTGGTTAGATGGATTTAAGGAAGGTTTTTCATTTGCATATAAAGGTTGCAAAACATGTGATGCTACCAGAGATGACATGAAGGTGACCTTTAACCAGACTGACTTTCGGCTGAGAGACAAAGAAGAACAAAATTAAAGGTGCACAAGTCTGGACACCGTAAAAAAAGCAGCTAAAGCATGTTGGAGTAAAATGTGGGGAATTAACAAAGAAAGTTGCCTAGCTAGAATATCCGACTTCCACAATGCAACTCCTTTGCATGGTCCTATGCACATCCTTCTTGAGGGACTGATTCCACACGAGTTGCAACTCTTCATGTTTCATGCTAACACAGCAGAGAAATACGTCACTTTGGATTGGCTAAATGCAGGACTGTGCATATATCCCTACACTTACCTGGAAACATCAATACCAGACATGATTCAGACAAACTATCTTGTTGACAGTAACATACCTTGACATTACGGTTTTTTATCCATTGGCCCAGGGGGCCAGTAGTTTTGAAAAGTTACTGGCTCGCCCAAAAAAGTTAGTGGCTCGGATTAAAAAAAATATATATATTGACACCGAGGTGCCTGTCGATCGATTCAGTAAAGAAGACCACAATGTCTAAAGTTCGCTTGGAACGACGTCATGCTGACTTTTCCGAAGTTCTTATTTGTGCACATCGTTTATGGAATTAAGATAACGACTATAAGAAGTGATAACGCAAAGTAAAATGAAGAATTTTAATCGTGGTATTGCTATACAGTCTGCTATTAATGCAAAATCTGAGACGTCACCGACCTATTTTCAACTCGCTGCAGCCATGGTATTTAGCAACGCTATAAATGGTTTGACAGTATAACAAATTTCCTTGATGCCTTTCCATTATGGAATATTATATGGACTAGCGTTTTATTATGCAGACAGTTGATATTTCCTGCCATCCGTAGCCAACGTGTAGCAATACCGCTTATTGGGTGAACAATTAATGACTTCCGCTATTCGAGAAACACGCGGGCGGATACAAACGAGTTTTGCAGTGCATACACGTCATCATATACGCATGACTGAGTTTGCCGTTATTTAATTAATAAAAAAAAAAATGCTGAATTTAATCAAAATTGGAGTCGGGTCATGCAAAAATGGCTTAAAGTGATTGTTTGTTCACAATTCAACATTAAATTATATCGAATCTATTTGGCGCTTGGTTGTCACATATCATTTTATTCTCACCGGGACGCCATAGTTTTCGTGCTTTATACATTAAAGGGAATAAAAACATTTATGGCTTGAATTCATATTACATTACATCCTGCTATCTAGGACATTTTCGAATATGCATATTTTTGGCGCGCTTTTTTGGATGCCGAGATGTGACGTCACATATGACTCACACTCGCAGCATGCCAACCCTTTCTATGCATTCAGAGCATGTTTACATGGATAGTTTTGGTGTCGAAACGAGCGTCAGAATGAGTTATTGTGCAATATTCCGATGTAATGCAAACACTAGTCATCATAGAGGAACAAGCAGTTATCTTACGGTTCCACATGAATTCAATATTATTCAAAACAATCAATGCGAATGAGCCTACAAATCGACTAGGTCTAGGTATCGCCGAGCTTGGGCTTCGTTTTCAGAATAATTATATCGAATGCAATCAACGGAAGAAAATGTACACCAATGTACACACATAGCAATCATATATCGTATCCAGCTACAGAAAGTAACGTGTATAATCTCATAATATCCCTAGAATATCGATGTATGATGGAGGAGTTGTACAATTTATCATAACAACTGAAATCAGTCAGCGAATTTCTGTCGGTCTTGCTAGCTCAGTTGGTAAACGCGTTGGTTCCTTGGCATTCATTTTGTAATCGGGCGACGCCGGTTCAATCCCGACACCAAACCATTTATTTTTTAACACTTTTTTGTGTATGTTTTCACGAAGTAATATAAACCAAATCATTTTTATACTATGATGCACAGTGTGTAAATATTTTTGTAGTAATTATTTATTCGCCACAAAAATGAAAATATGGTAATTATATAACGATGTTTCTAAATTTAATTTATCCAGACAGATCACCATTTGTTTTCACATATAAAATAACAATATATTACCGTTCAATATATATATATATATATATATACGGTTAATACATTCTATATCCATTACATTATATTTGTTTGGATAAATACAATTTAGAAACATCGTTATATAATTCCCATATTTAAATTTTTATGGCGAATAAATAATTACTACAAAAAAAAAAAAATTACATATTTACGATCACGTTAAGATACCACGTGATCGCCTAGCTCATAAATTTTTTATTTTCCCCGGGAATCGCTGCACAGACGGGTTTAAAATCGAATTTATGCTACAAATGTATTTTTCTGTATTTTTTTAATGTTCTCGAATGTTACATGCAATGTTAACCTTTGTGTACACTTGGGAAACGGATTTTAGCTAATGTCTTGTTTTTATTTCCTTTAAGCCACTACCTATTTTATGAGTATGAAGTGTGTGTTGAACCTTGTTTTCTATTTGGCGCTTGGTCGTCATATGTTTTTTTATGCTCACTGGGACGCCGTAGTTTTCGTGATTTATGCATTGAGCCACTACCTTTTTATAAGTATGCAGTTTGTATTAAACCTTGGTTTCTTTCAAAGCATCAATGATTAACTGATGACCTATAATGAACCAGAAGCACATATATTATACTACCTGGTTCAATATTAGGATCACTGTAGTCCAATATATGTCACTTATTACTAAAATTGGACCAATTAAGAAAACTCCTTTTTTGCATTTTTTAAAAGTAACACATACATTGACTCTATTTCCTGCTTGCACAGAGAGCTACTAGTATCTCGTGGTCTGACCGTTAATAGTCCTCAGTCTCACGTTCAGGAATGGGGAAAGAGGGCTCGGAAGTTAGGGGGTTCAATATCGGTACACTTCCCCTAATAATAATAATAACAACAATAATAATAATGATAACAACAACAACGACAATAACAATAATAATAACACTAACGTGACAAGGCGCTGATGGCGTCTACCCCATTAATAGACCAAGTGGTTTAGCTGCAGCTAATGCAGCTAATGCAGCGCCCCTACGAGTTATCGTAGATTGGGCGCATCGGCTCTGTGAATCCACGACAAAGGTTTACCAGTTTTTATGTGTGGAATATTTTATTTTATTTTTATAAATCAGAGCGACCAACTTTCGAAATACACATATACAGTGGGTATATCGACATTGCCATCGTTTCGAAACGGCAGGAAGTGGATTCGAACGCTGATGCTCTCGGGAACATGAACATAAACATGATTGTCATGTAGCTCTGCTTAGAGTTGGCAAAAGAAACCTTCGCTGTCCATCTACCTTTTTGGTGAATTGCAGATCAGGTACAAAGACAGAGCTGTAAACCGTCGCATATAGTCTTACAAAAAACAATTGCTACCATCTACCGCAACAAAATGCATATAATTTTGTAAGCACAGTGATTCATTTGACTACAGTGTATTTAAATGCGATTTTTTTTGTACTCCGCTAGTGTTTGCTTTGATATATTAGGTGTGAAGCAGCGGAGCGGAACAACCGATCTAGTAAAAGCCAGACGGCAACAAAACGTCTTTAACAAAACGCCGCCAACGCAGCGATTCATACGGATTTAATAAAAAGAGGTGATTTGTATTCCTTTACAGAGTTTGCTTTGGTGGAGCAGGCGTGAACCAGTGGGGCGGAACGACCACTAGCACAAGTGCGAGGCGGAATCAGCGCTAAACAGCCGTATTGATG